>JAJPUD010015295.1:0-30549 GCA_023553655.1 Myrmecobius fasciatus
TTCCTTCCTTCCTTCCTTCCTTCCTTCCTTCCTTCCTTCCTTCCTTCCTTCCTTCCTTCCTTCCTTCCTTCCTTTCTTCCTTCCTTCCTTCCTTCCTTCCTTCCTTTCTTCCTTCTCCTCCCTCTCTCCTTCCCTCCTTCCCTCTTTCCCTCCCTCCTTCCCTATTATTCACTTATCTCTTCCTTTGATATTGGAACAAAGAAGAGGAAAGTAAGGGATAATGTTGAAATGTAGAGTTGGAGAGAATAGGAGGGATGACCTCAATTTCTATTCAGTGAAGTTTGAGCTGAGGTCCTTAGCTAAAAAGGAATGTGGAACAGGTAGTATAAGTAATCTGAAAGAAAGAACAGATCCTGTGCAGAATGGGATAGTCAGTTAGTCAGGGAAGAGTAAACGTGTTAGTATGCAACAGTGAGGACTTAGTTGAGATTCTATGGCATATCTAAACTTTATGATTCCTTTAGGCTCTGTACTTTGTATACAATGGTTGCTTAATAAATATTTGTGAATGAAACAGCTCATTGTCATCCAGCAAGTTAGTGAATCTATTTTATATCTCTTACCTCAGGGGTAATATGTTCTATATTTACTATCCTTTGTAAAAAGTAGGACTTCCTTTTATTTGTCCCAAAACAACTCTATTCGAATTTGGAGGAGGTGCCCCTAGTTCCAGTTTTCTTGTATTTGGTGAGCAAATATCTGCTCCACTTCATTATTTTATAACTACTCACCTTGTTCACTTAGTATTAATAATTCTCTGCTCTCAATTGCCTACAGGATAACTTATTGTCTTGTTATTCAAGACCCTCTACAATATGGCTCTAACCAATCCTTTTGGCCTTGTACTTATGGCAAGTTAGATTATTTTTAGATTTAATTATTGACATATGATGGAATGCAAGAGTTTCCAACACCTAAATTTCAGCACCCTAAGATAAAGCTAGTCTAATTGCCCTACCCTAGTTCTGCTCAGAATAATATGTACTTCTCATATGTACTACTGTTTTATGATTTGTTTTATGGCTACTTGTAGCTATGTTTTATTTCCTCTACTAGATTACAAACTCTTTGAGGGCATCTTTGTATTCCAGGTATCTCTAGTATAAATTCTTACAGGTAGCAGGCACAAATACTAAAAATCTCTCTTCAATAAATCATCTCATATCTATTTTGAATGTACCTTATATGCATGTGTTAACTTCTCTAGTAGAATGTAAACTCTACAGCAGGGACTTTTTCCTCTTTTGTCTTTGTGTCACCATCTCTGAGCACAAAGCTAGACACATAATAGGTTCTTGATAAATACTTTTTGATTGATTAAGTATTCCTGATTTTTTAAAAGTCTCCTCATATACAACACCTGATTGTTGGCTGAGAAATTGGACAGTGTTGTGGCCACCAATTTCTTCACACATATGTGGTTGTATGCTCTACTGAGTGGTTTTTATTTTTATTTTTTATTTAGCAGCTTGGTCTTTTCCTCTGTAATGACCACAGTGCCTAGTTGAGGGTGGATGGCATTAGGCAGATGGTATAGAGATTGGTTTGCATTCAGACTTCTTGCCTCCTCATAGCAGGCCCCCTAAACCCTGACATTCAGGCTGCAAGACTTAGAAATCACGTGAACAGCTGATCCTGGCTGCCAGAGCATTATTATTGTTAGCACCGTTGTTAGGTTGTAAGGGAAAAAAAAAATAATCGTAGTTGGGCTTTGAAACCCATTTTGACCTTATCTTAGTCATTTTCTTTCTGAAGAGCTGTTGAAATGTTGACAAAATGCTTTTTGGCTCTCACATGTGGAAAGCAGACATGTTCAGGTCTCCAACGCTTTCTGCAAACTAGTCAAACAGCTTCTGACTATAATGACGGGCTAAGGGGAATTAGGAAGCATTCTTGCTGGGAAAAATCGGCAGAATGTCGGCACCCAGGAGGGTACGGGAGGCAGTAGAGAGCTGAGGTCATGCCAGTTTCTGTCTGTCGGTCTCTGCAGGTGCCTTCACAGGCTCAGAAATGACAGGTGAGAGAGGGCATCCCTTGCAGCACTCTCTACCTTCCGCGATTCTTTGCACAGGACTCCTGCAAAGGTCCAGTTTGCTTCCTAGCTCCAAAGACACAGAAGGATAGGAGCAAGAGGCAGAGTAGTGGCAAAGGGAGACAGGAGAGGCAGGGATTAATTGGATAGGAAGAAATATAGAGGGGAGGCAGAGGGAAAACCAGATGGGCACCAGGGACAGAGGTGAGCAATCATATTAGAACAGTCACAGTTAACAGAGGGGAGAAAATTAAGAGACATTTCAATTGCTTCCTTGCTAGTATTTGGAGAGGATTTAGACTCTTATGACATTTTATAGAAACTGTCATTGAACTATATTATTATTTCATTTATTAATTCAAGAAATATTTAAAAATGCCTACTTTGTGCAAATGAGGGAGATATAAATATAAAAATATGGTCCCATTTATGTTCATGAAAATTACCTCTTTACTCCTAGAACCTGAGTTTTCTGCATTTGTAAAACAGAGACAACTATCATGACTATCCTTATGGTTTTTAAGAAATGACTTAGAAAAAAGAAAATGGTTAAAAAGTACTCCCTCCTCAGGTGAAAGAAATAAAGTGACATGATTTTTTTTTTTTTAATCAATCCTTGTTGCTTGAAAATATGTTAGGAAGACCACAAGTAAACAAGGCAAGCCAGCACTCTTACATTGTGAAAGTTGAAATAACCTAAGAATTCTGATCAATGTAATGATCCACTAAGATTCCAGAGGGCTGAGGATGAAGAATAGCTCCCAACTTCTGGCAGAAAGGTGGTAGACTCAAGATGCAGAATGAGACATGGTTTTGGAGCTGGCCAATGTGAAAACTAATTTAGCATGACTATGCATATTTGTTTCAAGGATTTGTCTTTTCTTGGGGGGAGGAAGGAGGGTAGAGAGAAAATAAATGCCTCTTAACTGAAAAAAAAAAAGTTGATGTGGTATAGTTAAATTCTGATCCCAGAGAATACCTTATTAATTGTAAAGCAGATATTGATAGTAAGAGGGTCTCTCTGAAATACAAGAAGTGCTTGGGAGGTGTTTATAGTGTTCTATACACAGGGAACTCTCAGCAGATGTTAACTGATGGATTCTGCTCTGATTTTGTGGTCACCATTCTCTTTTTCTCCCCTCTAAGTCTCCATTTCTCTCTTCTTTAAATTTTTTTTTCTAATTTGACCTAATGGCACTAAACACAATTATTTTTTTGCTATTTGCCAGACTCTGGTAGGCAATAAAGTGAGGTTTCCTACCTCATTCTCTTCTTCTCCTATGATATATTTTTCTTTTACTTTTTTATTAAAACTTTTTATTTACAAAACATATGCATAGATAATTTTTCAACCCTGACCCTTGCAAAACCTTCTATTCCAAATTTTCCCTTCCTTCCTCCCACCCCCTCCCCTAGATGGCAGGTAGTCTAATACATGTTAAATATGTTAAAATATATGTTAAATCCAATATATGGTATACATAGCTATACAGTTTTTGCTGCATGATATATTTTTCTTTGACTTTTTCTGTGTTCACAAGGGTTGGGGGCAGTTCTTGGATAAGTACTTTTCTGGGGTGTCAGCATTTTCTGAAGTCTGTGGTTAAGCTTTGAGTTCAATATTAAATGCTACATGAATTTAGGATTTCCTTTGATCTGACACCAGGGGTTTTCCACACCTATGAGGGTGGAAAAATGTATGTGTGGGAGGCAGGGCAAGAATAGGTGAGAGGCAGGGAGAGGAGAAGAAGGGATAGAGGCTTAAAAGAAAATGCTTGATAAGGTTCCTTCAGAAACCTTCATGAGGGGAGAGGTTATAGAAGACAGAAAATAATCTACAGGACTTTCATTGAATCCATTCTTTTTGGCCGTGTTGTTTTTCCATTCTGAAAAAAAGGTAGATATGTTTGAGTATATCCCGAAGAGGGAGATGCAAATTGACAATATCATGTACTAGCTGGGGATATAGCAGGGTGAGGTAGAGGAAGAGCTCTTTCTGCTGAGGATCTGTCAGGTTTGCAGTTAACAATTTTTTGGACATTAAATTTTGCAATTGAATTGATGATAGGATATGAGGGATAGAGAGATCTCTTCTGAGAGATAATCAAAGAGGAAGGATATTTTGAGAAGGGAACTAGATGTCCTGTGTATTATATTAATGCCACTGATGCTCAGAAACCTGTTCATTTAGACAGAGGCACTCATTTATTCCAAGATGTAGTTGAAATTGGAGAGAAATTGACTACAGATGGTGAAATTCCTCAGTTATTCCTATTTGCATATGACATTGTGTTGGTCATATCAGGCCTTGGGACTTGGTGAGACTCCTAAACGAGTTCTACTTATAAGCACTCCCAAGAATCAGCCTATCTTCTCATCAAAAACCAAGAAGATGATTAAAGAATGTCTTTTGTCCAGGATATGAGATTCACTTAAATTAGATAAATCAGAGAACAGGTCTATCAGATCATATGCTTTTGATAGACTCTATTGGATAAGGAACTGAACCCAGAATTGAAAAGGAGGAGAAGAGTGGGCTGGATGGCATTTAGGAAACTGGGCAGTGCTTTTAATTGTCCCAAGATTTTCTCTGAAAATCCTAAATTTGTTAACATTAATCCTCTTTTAGTCTTCACACTCAAAGGACAATGGAGACATGCATGGTGGACATGAGTAAACTGTAACATTTTACCAAGGAAGAATTGCACAGAGAAACAAGATGAAAGGGAGAGATACATGACAAGAAAAGGAGGTAAGGATGGTCATGTGGCAGGAGTAATGGATAACTGAGGGATAGTCTGCATCTCCCACAAGTATCTACACAATGCCAAAAGGATTTAGGGATCCTCAGAAGTTGGGTAGATTCTCTGTGGAGGACTTATGGGAGGACAAAAGATAACCGTTTTAGAGAGTAATGCAGTATGGATTGATTGCTATGTGTATCTATCATTGGAAAGATCCACGACAATTAGATCACAAATCCCTAGAAATATCCATCTAAAAATGGCCAGAAAGATCCTGTTCAGGTAGAGAAAACCATTTAAGATCCATTCCAAGCTATTAGTGCTATTAGCTCTAACTTGGGCTGAGTAAAATAAACAAAGACTAGCCCAAGATCCTCAGAATAAAAATTTCAGTCTCACAAATTCTTTCTCCAGGCTTTCCCCCCCCCTTTCTGAATACATAAGAGAATAAATAATTTTCTATTTGCAATTCTAATAGTCATTTAAAAATTCAACTAAATAAGCATTTATTAAGCTATACTATGTTGCAAAATTTGGTGCTGGATATTGAAGAACATAAGTTAAATAAGATATGGTTCCTGACCTTCTGGAGCTTACAATCTATTATATTGCTAGTAGCTTAAGCTTTTTCAAAATGTTGACACCTCACTTTGTTTTGAATGGCCCTAAATCATTCTCCAATCTTGGATTAAATTCTATCTGGCCATTCTGAGACATACTCCTGTGGCTAGAGGCACACTCATATGTAGGCATAGCATATATCTTCATGTCTGTGGCTGTTGGGAGAATGATGAGAATAGATGATGGAGTTATGTATTAGGGAGAGTAATCTAATATATCGATAGACTTAGAGAAGGAGGGGCAAAGGAGGAAAAAGTGATCCAGAGTAATTATAAAATATTCTTCTAAACCTAATAAAATTTGGAGGTGAGGGACCATGCTATTATATAGAGGAGAGAAGTTGTCCTTTTCCAGTTATAAACTGACTATTTTTTTTAAAAAAATAAACATATGTTCTTTCTTTGATAGCCCTGAAGCCAAGGACCTCAACCACCGGTCTTACACAGGGCCCCAGCATTTCTGTTGGATTGCATCATGCACATTTCTGGGTGACGTTACTTTTCCCCGGAAAGACTTGGAGATTACAAGGCAGGAATACCATAGGAAACTTCTTTTTTTCTCAAACAGAGCAGACTATGTTGGGAACAGCAAGGTTTAAATATGTAGAAATAGAATTTTCTTGGAAAAGTGTGAAAATAGGAGGAAATTTCTTACCTGTCTAGTGTGGTTTACATGTGGCCTTGACTAGTGTTTGGGCTGGGAGCAAAAAAAGAAATGGGATGGCCTACACATCATTCTGGCAACAGAAGTAAGAAGTAGGAGAGTTTATCCACAAGCACAGAGAATCACATAATGTGAGTACTGAACATAAGATGTCAGTCTACTGAACAAAAAATGTTGAGGTTAAGAAAGGAACCTTGGAGATCACCTAATTCAAGGATTCTTAATCAGGGGTCTTGGTTTCTAAAATTTTTGATAACTGTATTTTAATATAATTGGTTTCCTTTGGAATCTTTTTTATTTTGTTTTGTCCATTGAAAAGCATTCTGAGAAGAGGGCTGTAGGCTTCACCAGATTGTCAAATGAGTACATGACACAAAGAAGATAAGGAACTTTTGATTTAATCCAATCTGCATTTTAGAGATGAGAAAATTGAGGCTGAGAAAGAGGAAGTAGGCTAAATGATTTTTAAGTTTCCTTAATACTCTAAATCTAAATCTATGATACCAAGAATAAAATTAGATGTATAGATAGTATATTGGGCAGAGTATTGTTCCAAGGTCACAGTCCTTTCTGGACAAATTGCTGAAAAGTAGGATGATGGGTTCATAGGCTCTTGGGGAAGAAATTTGAAAGTATGAAGAAAAGTCCCCTCTAGAATGCACATACAGCATGTCTTGTGAATGTCCTGTCTTGTGAATCCTTCTGTTTTACGTTTTGCTGCAGTTGTTCTGCAGGTAGGTAGGTGTTTGGTAGTGCTTATGGACTAGAATTAAATGTTGAACAGTTGGGCGTTTAGATTCGCTAACCCAAGAATTCTTAGATTAAAAAAGGCGTATGATTTCAGGCTTTGGAGATAAAGGAGAAGGGAAGAACACAGCATAAGAAAGAACAGAAAGGAGTCATTGTGAAAAATATCTTAGTTTCCTTAATAGGAGAAGCTAGAAATAAGACAGAATGGATGGTGAAGATGACGCTAGAAGTTGGGGAACAAGCTTCTAGAGTGTCAGAGGGCTTCCTGGAACAATCTTATATTTATGCTGTTCCTTTTGCCTGAAATGTTCTCTCCTTATCTCTGCCTTTACAAATCTCCTTTCAAGTTATTGTTATTCAGTCAGTTTTAGTCCTGTCCAACTATTTGTGACCCCATTTTGGGATTTTCTTGGCAGGGATGTTGGAGTGGTTTACCATTTCCTTCTCCAGCTCATTTGACAGATGAAGAAACTGAGGCAGAACAAAGTTGAATGATCGCCCATGTCAGACAATTAGTAAGTGTCTGAGGTCAGATTTGAATTCAAGAAGATGAATCTTCCTGAATTCAGGCCAAGCACTCCATCCACTGCCCCTACCTGTTTTTCAAAGCCTTTTTTCAAATCTCACTTCTTCTCTGAAGCCTTTCCTGATGACCCAATAATGACTTCTCCCCATCCTAGCATTACCTCCTAGTACCAGACATTTCATAAAATGTCAGTGCTGGATGGGATACTAGAGATCATTCATTCTAATTCTTATTTTTTGGAACTGAGGGGGAATTGAGATCTAAAGATATCTACTACTATGATGAGAGCTAGCATTTCTATAATACATATATTATATTTCATTTGATTCTCATAACAATCCTATGAGGTAGTGCTATTATTATCTCCATTTTCCAAATGGGGAAATTGAGGCTGAAAGAAATGAAGTGACTTGCTTAGGGTCACACATGTAATAAATGGCATACTTGGGATTTAAATTCAGGTTCTCAGATTCCAAATCTAGAACTCTTTTTCACTCCTTTCCCATTGGAATTGTTAACATTTTGAGGGTAATATGTATACTTCTCTTACATCCTCAAAGCACCTAGAATAGTTCTAGGCATTCTGAGGTACCCAATACATCCTTTACAGGATTGGATTCAACAGAGCCTGAATTACGCAGTTATGATGCTTTCTAAACTCTCTCGGGGATTTTGCCATTCCATGCTAGTCTATTGGCAAGGTCCTTAGTTCTGGGGTAATATGGGGAAGGAAATTTTGCTCTATGACCTTTCTGAACTCAGCAGACATAAACAAGGGCTGCTGAGCTTTTCTGTTCCCATGACCACTGTGTGAGCCCATTAAGGGCCAGGCGGCTGCATTAAAACTCCAGCTGCTGTTGGAAGGGGCCACTGTGACATCTGCAGTACCCCCAGGCCTGGGCATGTTGATGATTGCCAAAACTCGGTCTTTGCCCCTTTGCTTGAAAAGGCCCTGGCAGGCAGGCAGGCAGGCAGAGGCAAGCTGGGCCCAGGAGGAAGGTGGACCTGCTAGGGATTCATGGCATAGGATTCAAGTGCCTGGGGTATGCTAAATCACAAGAGCCCTTCTTAGCTGCTTGACTTCTGACCTAGGGGAGCCAAAAGATTTCTCCTTTCTCTGTACCACTGCTAATCAGGGAACAGATTTTGTGGACTCTCTCCAAGACAATTCTTTCATCCAAAATATCTCTTGTGTGTGTCTCCTCTTTATCATTCCTGCTGCCCCAAACTCTAGACCTTCCTCACCTTTTACCTGGACTACTGTAGCTACTTTTTGCCCCCACTAGTTTATCCTTCTACTAGATTAATCTTCCTAACTCTATTCTCCATTCTCATCACTTCCCCAGTTAAAAATCTTCAATGGCTTTCAACTGCCTTAGGAATGAAGGGCAAACCCCTTAGCTGGGAATTCACAGTCTGGCCCCAACCTGCCTTTCCTTTTTAGCCTTATATTAGATTCCTCCTCCTCTGGATTCCATCCTCAGGCAAACCTGGTTTGCTATGTCCTAAATGTATACCTTGCTTTCTCACTTTCATGCTTTTGCTCACAGGATTTGTTCCATCTGGAATCTCCCTTTTCCCCAGTTTCTGCCAAAGTCTTATCTATCCTTCAGGACCAGCTCAAATGCCACTTCCTCTGTGAAGCCTTCTATGATCAATTCCTCCTCTCCCTCCCCCTGCATGCTATTCTCGTTCATTTTTTGTATTACTAACCAATTAATCAACAGATATTTATTAAGGGCCTGCCGTGTCTCAGGCATAGTGCTAGGCATGGAGGATACAAAAACAAATAGCTCTTTGATAGCTTACATTTTAATTCAGAGGGCTATCAAGTCCTATTCAAGGATATATATGAAATAAATTATTTTTGCTCATGACTTATTTTCCTTATTAGATTTAAGTTTTTTGAGGGTTTGTTGTTATTTAGTTGTGTCTAACTCTAAGTGATCCCATGTACGATTTTTTTTTGGCAAAGATACTGGAGTGGTTTGTCATTTACTTCTCCAGTTCATTTTATAGATGAGGAAACTGAGGCAAACTGGGTGAAGTGACTTGCTCAGGGTCACACAGCTAGTAAGTGTCTGAGGCCAGATTGAAACTTAGGAAAAAGAGTCTTTTTGACTTCATACTAGGCCTTCTATCCACTGTGCCACCTAATTGCTCATTTCTTTTTTTTTATTTTTTACTAAATAGTATTTTATTTTTCCAATTACATGTAAAGAGAGTTTTTAACATTCATTTTTGTAAGATTTTGAATTTTAATTTTTTTCTCCTTCCCTCTCCAAGAAAGCAAGTAATCTGATATAGATTATATATATACAATCCTTTTAAACATATTTCTATGTTAGTAATGTTGTAAAAGAAAAATCAGAACAAAAGGGAAAAACCACAAGAAAGAAAGAACAAACAAATAAAAGGTGAAAATAGTATGCTTCTATCTGCATTCAATCCCCATAATTCTTTCTCTGGATGCATATGGCATTTTCTATCCCAAATCTATTGGAATTGTCTTGGACTACTAGCAGTATTGCTGAGAAGAGCTAAGTCTATCATTGCAGACCATCATATAATCTTGTTGATATTGTGTACAATGTTCTGGTTCTACTCACTTTACCCAGCATCAGTTCATGAAAATCTTTCCAGGTTTTTCTGAAATCAGTCTGCTCATCATTTCTTATTGAACAATAATATTTCATCACATTCATATACCATAACTTATTTAGCCATTCCCCAATTGATGTAGTTGCCCATTTCTTGAGGGTAGGAGCCATATTTATTTTTGTCTCTCTCTTTTGTCTACCATAATACTTTACATATGGGATATACTAAAATCCTTTGCTCTTTCTTGAGGAAGACAGGCAGATTGTGATCTGCATAGGTAGATTTGGTTTAAAGGTCAGCAGGCCCCTCTTCTTCCATATTCCTTTGCTCCCTCCCCTCACCCTCCCCTACTGGGGAAAGGAAACAAAAATGCTTGTAAGGTTTATGCTGAAAGATGTGAATGGAACCAGTGGATAGCAGCCCTGAAGGCTATAAATTGGGTAATGAAATCTCATGGCCAGTGGTACTGCAGTCTACTTAGAGGTCTGGCAGTGTCAGGCGGGAAACATGCTCCCTAGTACATAGAAAACGTTGATCACTGCCCATGCTTTTTGTACTCTGTCCAATAGGACATCCTAGGCTGAGGCCAGGTAGAAGCTGCCAGCTCTGCCCACCTGAGGATGAGGAGAATAGTGTTACCTTGATATAGTATCCCATCACAGCCTGGCTCTTTAGGACAAGGCTTCAGAGCCACAGACTATATACAGTTATATGTATGTATAGACAAAGGTAATGTGTGTTCAGTTTAGCTGATAGGTATAGGCCCTGATTTCTTTCTCCACCTAGGTCCCCCCCCCTTTCTCCCCACTCCCCCTATTTGTAACAAAGGCAGCAATAAAGGCAAACAATACTTTTGGTTTAAATAGCCTTTTCCCTCTTAATTGCTCAAATGAGTTTGGGGCCAGGACAGAGGTAGGGCTGGAATTGATCATCTCAAGATAAAAGACCAAGAAGTTTCAGTCCCACCCTGGTGTTTTTTAACAAGCAGGTCTGGTTCCCCTGCTAATCTGTAACAGCTTTAAATAAGGCTCTCTTAGCTCCCACCTACCCAACCTCATGGGCACCTGAGAAAACACCTTTTCCCCCAGGCCCTCCTTTATTTTATTTTATTGGAAATGTTTTCTCTCTGGGAGAGGGAGAAAAGAAGGTTCATTTTAGCCTTCATGCCTAAGAAGACATTGTTTAATCAAGTTGTAGTACAGCAGCAAATTTTGGGTACCCCCTTCCCCCCCCTTTGATGCATAATGGAGGCTGTTGTGGACCTGCTGAGGGGGCCCCTGGAGTTGTAGAGCAGTGCAAGCCCAGCCCAGCTCCTACTACCTTTTTCACATCATAGAACCCCTGCTTGCCTCTCAGGTAGAGAAATTTTAAATAAGCACATTTCTTTTGCCCAGCTCTCATTAATTGGATCTAAAAGGGCTTCTATTTTCTCTCCAAACGCTGATTGATCTAGTGGAGGTAAACAGCACCACCAAAAATGTGTGTGTGTGTGTGTGTGTGTGTGTGGGAAGAGTTGAAAGTGATTGGATATCTAATGTTATTGACACAGAGAGAGAGACAGAGAGAGAGAGAGAGACAGAGAAACAGAGAGAGAGAAAGAGAGAGAGAAAGAGAGAGGGGTGGAAGAAAAAGGGAGAGGGGGGAAGAAAAAGGGAGAGAGAGGGAGAGAGAGAGACAAAGTGAAAGAGAGGGAGAAAGAGGAAGGGAAGGTGGGAGGGAGAGATACAGGGGAGAGAGGAAGGAAAGCAAGAGAAGAGGGAGACAGAGAGAGATAGAAAGAGAAAGGGAGAAAGGGAAGATGGAGAAGGGGAGGGAGATAAAGGAAGGGGAAAGGGAGAGGGAGCGAGAGAGAGCAAGAAAGAGTGAGCAGAGTATGACTCAGCCTCTCTTGGAGTTTCAGCCCACAGATTTCTGCCTACATGGATTGTAGAATGAATAGCCCTGCAGCTTGAACAGGAAAGAGACTAAGGCTCTTGAGGAGCTTGCATAGTTCCTTGACCAGAGTTTGGCAGTTTGTCTTCTCACAGTTTCTCAGGTTTGAGAGTGGATGGAGATTTTCCCACACCCCAAGAAAGAGAGGATATCAGTGTGCCTAAGGAAGTAGGTCTAAATGACTCATCTTTTGGGGAGGGGGCAGATGACAGAGGGACAGGGAGCTGCCTCCTGTGTGGTTCAGACAGTGTGCTTTTTGGATGCTTCCTGCGGTACAGACTGAAAGCACATATTTCCTCTGTGGGAACCCCTTGTATTACAGGATACTAGGTGGGGGTGGGGTGGGGAAAGAAGCTATTTTGAGGGAAGTTTTGAGATATTAGCAGCTTAATTTTTGTTTCTAGATGGGTATCACAAAATTTGAGAGCTTCTTCATCCTTCTTGGCCCAGCTGCTGCATTTGACACAGTTGAGCCCCTTTCCTTCCTGGGTTTTTGTGATACAATTCTTTCTTGATTTTCCTCTGACTTGTCTGGCTATCCTTCCCAGCCTTTTTGTTGTATCATCATCCATGTCCTCCTATATGTGGGTGTACCCAGAGCTCTATCCTGGGGCTTCTCTCTTCACTTTCTCTCTATCATTTCATGAGCTCCAATGGGTTTAGTTGTCATCTCTATGTAGATGTTTCCTAGATATATACATCTTTCTTGAGCTCCAATCCCACATAATTAATTATCTATCGTCAGATATCTCTAACTTGATACCCTATAACTGTCTCCAATTTAATGTGACCAAAATAGAACTTATCTTTTGCCCCGAATGTTCCTTTTTTCTTAACTTCTCTATGACTGTTGAAGCCATCTTTCCAGCCACTGAAGTTTTCAGCTTCAAAAGTCAGCCTCCACTCCTCCCTTTTCCTCACTCTCCCACCCCCCATTAGTCAATCAGTTGCCAAGACTTGTCAGTTCTTTCCCACAGTTCTCTTATTTGAACCCTTCTTTCTATTTCCAGTGGTCAGCATGCTAGTTCAATTCTTCATCACTTCTAGACTGGATGTTTACAAGAGCCTTCTAGTAGATCTCTTTGCCTCATCTCTTCTCCCTCTAATCCATCTATTTCAAAGTTAACAAATTAATGCTACTTAAGCACAGTGCTGACCAGGTCACTCCCTGGGTTCCAGGAATTCCTAATTGTGCCTGGGATAAAATGCAGATTCTTTTCTTAGACATTTAAAACCCTTAACAATTTGGTTCCAGTCCACTTTTCCAGGTGAATTGCATATTATTCTCCTTCATACAGTCTACATTCCAACCAAAGTGCTGTCTCCGGTAGAAGGCATTTTATTTCCTCTCTTTGCCTTTAAGCTGACTGACTCCATTGTCTGGAATACACTCCCTCCTAATTTTTACCTAATAGATTCCCTAACTGCCTTTGATGTTAACTTGAAACTATCTCCTACCCAAGTCCTATCCTGATACCTCCTCTCCCTTCCTCTTTTCCCCCAATTGCTGGTATCCTCTCTCTACTGGAAAATTCCTTTGCATTTACTTAGCTAGATGTAAGTCATTTCCTTTCAGTGGAATGTGGATTCCCCAAGAGCAGAGACTATTAAATTTTCGTTTTTATATTCCTAGCACACAGCACAGTGCTGGTATATAGTGGGTGCTTAATAAATGCCTATTGCATAAATGAATTCCAGATATTTTAAGTTTAACAGATATTTATTGAATATCTACTCTACAAGTACTTCAAGGATAAAATTATTTTTAAGACATGCTCTTTGTCTTTGGAGGGTCCACAATTTAGTGAGAAGGATAAAAAGAGTATGGCAAGATGAGAAGTGTGCCAGAAGAGACATATAGAATGCTATGAGATTGACCTGGATTAAAATCCCAGTTCTGTTCCTTACTATTCATGCCCTTTGGTAAGTGATTTCATATTTCTGAGACTTGTTACTTTATCTATGAAGTGAGGATTTTGGATTAGATTTAGTAAGAAGCTTGACTTGGAGTTCAAATCCCACCTCCAATATTTTCTGTGGCATTAATCTCTCTGAGCTTCAGTTTCCTCATCTATAAAATGAGGGAGAATAATACATGTAGTATCTCAGAGTTATTGTGAAGCAGAATGAAAAAATAGTTGCAAAGTAATTTGTAGACTTTAAGGTACTATGTAAGTGTCAGCTATTGTTATTATTTTGAAATGGTGGGGATAGTAGAGCAATTCCAAAGGAAGGAAATGGGGTGTGTTCCCAGGACAGTGCAGTATTTGCCTCTGGGTACCTCAGTTTCCCAGGATGGCACCACCCCCACATGGATTTGCAGGAATGATAATTACTGTTTGGGATCCACAGATCAAAGGTGTGAAAGGCCAGAAGGATGAAGGCAGACTGGCTTTCCTCTGTCCCCATTATCCTTTCTCTTGCATACAGGTGAAATTTAGGTTGCTGTTTCCTCTATTTGAATGGAAAAGAGAAACTTGTCTTAGAGAAAGGCTGGCATCTGACATTGTCATCAACAAACATTGATTGAACACTGACTATGTATGACTATGCATGGATCATTGTGCTAGATTTTGGTTTACAGAGACATCTCAGACACAGTCCATGAAAGCTGGCTCCAATATACTTTTCTAGCATCAGCTCCTCCTACTTTCCCTATATTCTACATTCCAGTTAAATTGAACTACTCTTCATTCTTTGCACACATCCCTTAATTTCCTCACTCTAAGACTTTGCTCACTCTCTTCTCCCTCATTAGCACACTCCCTTCCCTATCATCACCTGCTGAAATCCTACTCATCATCAAATCACCAAATGCCAGAGTTGAAAGATACCTCAGAGATTGTCCAGAACATCTTCATTTTCACAAATAATAATAATAATAATAATAATTACAGCTAGCATTTACATAATGTTGCAAGGTTTGCAAAGTGCTTTACATTTGTTAACTCATTTGATCTTCACTACAACGTGGTGAGGGAGGTATTGTTATTAAGCCCATATTATAGATGGGACATTGTGAAATTCAATAACTGACCCAGAGTCACATGGTTTCCTGTATTACCTAGTTCCCAGTTCCTCAAATGAGGAACTGAGGTCCAAGAGGTAAAGGGACCTGCCCAATATTTCACAGCAAGTTCTTTGCAGAGCTAGAATCCTGGAAAGATGTGCTAGGATTTATATGCACTGGCTCATTTTCCTCAGCTCCTTTTAATATCACGACCCACAAAATGTTCACTTCTTCTCGCCTAGTCATACCTCCTTAAGATATGGACAAAAGCCTTTTCTATTCCCAGTTGCCACTGACAGTGAATCCTCTCATAGAGACTCCAAGAAATTGGTTGGGATTCAGTACATGTGGGATGTGCTCTTCTATTCCTCTCTCAGGATTAAGGGAGGGGGGGGCACTTCAGCTAGCATGGGCAGATTCTTAGTAATACAGGTTTTAGAATGAGGACTTCATTTCTCCCCTCTGAATCTGGATGACAAACCATCCAAAGTCTTATTTTTTCCCCATATCAGGGAATTTATTCAAATATTTATAGATACAAAAACACACATTAAGGGGAAAAATACTTACAATCATGTAAGTGTATCAATACCAAACTTTACAAATTCCAACAAGGGGATGAAAAGCTTCCATCTGACTCCATATCCACACAGGGACCTTTTGATTAATGAAACACCTTGGGACTGCTTCATAGGTAGTTTCAGCTTCTGGCTTCTATTTCTACATCCTCTCACCAACCCCTAGCTGTCCCAGCCACACTGCCTTCAAGGCCTGTAACACTGTTGTCAATTGAACTAGTAATAACAGAAAGTATGAGGTGAGACAAAAATACCAATTTCAAAATTTTCCTCAGCAAACACTTGAAGACATGTCCACTGATAAAATGGCCTCGAAAGTGCTGGAAAGGTCAGGAGAAAAGTCACAGAAGGAGCTGAGAGGCAATTTCCATGTAAGAATACAAAGGCCCTATCACTGGTTATGGCATATTTGGCATATTGTCAGTCACTACCAGCTCATTCAAAGCTTCAAAGGCCTCCCCCTTCAGGAAGGAAGCAAGGCCTTATTAAAAAAATTTATATATATATATACGTATATATATAAATTTTTTTTTCTGGTGAAGCAATCAGGGTTAAGTGACTTGGCCAAAGCTACATAGCTAGTTAGTGTCAAGTATCTGAGGTCTGATTTGAATTCAGGTCCTCCTGACTCCAGGGCTGATGCTTTATCCACTGCACCATCTAACTCTCCTCAAAGGCCTGGAAATTGATTTCATTCCAAATATAACATAGGTCTCAACATTTGGGATTTTATTATTTTGTTCAGTCGATTAATATTTATTGAACATATAAAAATAATTATTAAAAAAAGCAAAATTAAACAACAACAAACTATATGTCAGGAATTGTGCTAGACAGTGTAACTTAGGTACAAAAATGAAACAATACATTATTATTTATGGAATGCTATTAAGAGAACATATACAAATACAAATAAGTATAGCTAGATGATGCGGTGGATATAACACTGAGTTTGGAAACAGGAAGACTGATCTTTGAGTTCAAATCCAGTCTCAGACATTTATTAGCTGTGTGACTCTGGACGAGTCATTTTACCCTCTTTGCCTCAGTTTCTTCATCTGCAAAATGAGATGGAGAAGAAAATGACAAACTATTCCAGTATCTTTGCCAAGAAATCCCAAATGGGGTCATGAAGAGTCAGACATAATTGAAAGAACTGAACAACAAAGTAGTTTGGGAAGAAGGACATTAGTAGTTGTAAGGATAAAGAAAGGCTTCAAGTAGAAGGTGGTACCAGAACTTCATCTTGAAGGAAGAAATCGACTGATTCTATAACAGAAGTGAGAGAAAATGTCTTCTTGGTATGAGGGCTAGCCCCTGCAAAAGTACAGAGATGGAGTGTCCTGAGTAAGGGATAGGATGGAGAGGAGCTCTGAGTGTAGGAGGGAGAGTTGGGTTAGAAAGAAAGGTTGGGATCAGTTTGTAAAGAACTAAACACAACAGAGGCATTTATGTTTGATCCTAGATACCACAGGGAGTCACTGGAGCTGATTGAGTAGGGAAGTGACATGGTGTTTAAGGAAAAATCACTTTAGCAGCAGTGGGGCAAAGGGACTGGAATGGGATTTCAATACAGTGATGGAGGTAAGATGTGATGAGGGCTTATAGTAAAGAAGAGCTTGTGTTAGTAGAGATGGCATTAGAGATGTGAGATGTGGAGGTAGATGTAACAAAATTGGGTATTATAGAGTGAAGAGGAGTGAGGAGTTGAGTTTACAAACTTGGAAGACTGAAGGATGTTTGACAGAAATAGGAAAGTTTGGAAGAAGGGTCAGTTTTTGTGGAAAGATGCTAGGTTGTTTTGTGGATGTGAGATTTAAGATGTTCTACAGTTTGAAATGTCCAATAGACAACTGGTGATGTGGGAATGGAACTCAGGAGAGACACTGGGGCTGAATATATAGATCTGTGAATCATCTACATAAAGATGATAATTAAGCCCATGGGAATCATTGAGAACATCAAGAGACTGTGGGGAGAGATGAGAAGAGAGCATGGCCTAAAACAGAGCCTTGGGCAACACCCATATTAATGAATGTCATCAGGAGACTGAGAAAGACATAAGGAGTGGTTAAACAGGTAGGAAGAGAATCAGAGAAGAATAGTATGATGAACAAGAGAAAAGAGTATCTAGGAAAAGAGAGTGGTCCATATTGGTAAGTGCCACAGACAGAAGAGGCTGGAGAAAGACCCCATGATTTGACAATTTAGAGATGGCTGTAATCTTTGGACAGATTGAATGGAGACGGTTGGAAGATAGATTGCAAAGGGCTAAGGAGTGAAAGTGGAGCCAACCAATACACACAGTTTTTCCTAGGAATATGGCTGAGGAAGGATGGAGAGATATAGGACAATAACTTGAAGGGGGAGTAGGTGGAAATGATTTAATTATACAATTGTTTTACTAACATAAAAAGGTAATGGATAGGCATTAGAGTCATGATTTCCATTTCCACATCTGATCTAAACTTGCTATGTGACTTCTAGCCAGTTTCTTACTTTGTTTGTGATTGGGCAAAACTTCCCTTTTGTTTTTCCATCTGTAAAATAGAAATAATTCTAGTTCATATGGCTTGGATGAAATAACATACTTAAATTACTTTGCTTTCTTTGGAAGGAAGTTGCTATTTAAATGAGACTGTTTATAATGCTTCTATAACTAATAATGACATCCTCAATTGATTATATATTTAATAAGAACTCAGGTACTTAGAGAAGAGACTATTTTAGGCTTAGAAAGATTATCTCCTATTTTGCCTTATGTTGTTGTTCCATCATTGCAGTCACGTTCAACTCTGTGACCCTGTTTGGGTTTTTCTTGGCAAGGATACTAGAGTGGTTTGCCATTTCCTTCTCCAGGTCTTATATTCTATATATACTCATAACCTGGGATTCTTAATCTAGGAAGTTTTCTCTTTGGATACAGCTGCCTTAAATCTGAGAGAATATCAAGAGCTGAGTCCTAGTTGAGCAATAATCATAGAATCATTACTCTAGAACTGGAAGAGATATCAAAGGCCAGCTTGTCTATTCCTCTCATTTTACATCTAGTGAAACTGATCCTCACGGGGTTAAGTGATTTACCTGAAGTTATAAGAGTAGTAGGGCCACAGAGGTGGGATTTGAAGCCAGATGTCCTGACTCCAAGCTAGTTAACTTTCTACTCCTTTCTGGTAATGTGTGGGAGCTCTGGTGACTTGATGACTTAACAACTTATATATATATATATATATGTATATATATATATATGTACATAATAACTTAACTTAAGGCTAAGAGAAGAACCCAGTCTCTGACATTCATCTTAGTGTTCTATGGTACTAGATCATGAGTCTGAAAGCACTGGCTATTTATTTCTTCAATTTCTTCAATTTCCTCAAGTGTATAAAGTGGGCTAGGTCAACAGAGCCAAGGGGTGGGAGAGTCCTCTCTCCTCTCCTCTCTCTCTTTCTCTAATTTCTTCTTCCTCATTTTCTACCTTATCCTCTCTTGTCCCTCCCTTTTCTCCCTGTTTCTTCTTTCCTCATTCTTTCTTTCTCTTTCCTTCATTATCTCTTTCCCTCCCATCCCTTTCTTTCTTGTCCCTTCTTCTCTTAACTTTTTCCTGTCTCTCCCCTTTCCACTTATCTTCATTTCCTTTCCTCCTCCTCCTCCTCCTCCTCCTCCTCCTCCTCCTCCTCCTCCTCTTCATCCCTTCTTATCTCATTTTCTTTTCTACTCCTTTCTTCTCTTTTTTCCCCTCCTCTGCTCAAGCCATAAACTCAGCCAATTAGAGCCTTGCTTACCTCATCTATATGGTGGCCCTTAGGACAAATGAGAGTTCTGATCTAGGTGCATTCCTCTGGTCTGACTTTGTAATTCTAGGCAAACAAACCAGTGTTTGGATTGGGAATAGAAAGGTGGATAAGAAGTTTCTTATGCTTTGATTGTTGATGCTGACAAGCATCTCTAAAGTCAGGCCCTCTTTTGAATGCCCCTGTAGCTTATACATTTACTTTTGTTTCAATTTACAATATGAGTTTGAAAAATAAAATGGAACTTAATCTATCAATCAACAAATATTTTTTAAAGGCTTAATATGAGTGAGGTACTGTTCTAAATGCTGGGAATACAAAGATAGAAAACTCTGAACTCAAGGAAAACTTATTCTATCTATAATATAAAAAATCTATTTCCCAGTAGGTAGTTAGTAGCATCTCAGATTGGTACAAATGAACCTTTTAAAATTATTTTTTAGGGTACATGCATGTTCCACTGATATTTTAAATTAAACTTGCCCAGAATGGAGCTCCTTTTCTTCTCTTCTCAATAGAGCCCTAACTATAAATTTTGCTATTTAGGGCAAGAAGTATGAAAGGTACCCTCAACTCAATATTTTAAGACAAATTCAAATGAAGTCTTGAAGAAAGACCTTAGAAAGACTTTGATCACAAGGTCCTGTGCAGGGAAGGAGAGATATGGGATATATACTGTTATGGTTAGTCACTCTGAAATACCATGAAGTCCTTCGTGGGGAGGCAATTTTGGGAAAGGGAAGAGGGCAAGATTGGACTGAGCTTGGGAGGATGCCCTAGGAGAAATATCAAAGATGTTTGATAACATCTTATTTTAGCTAATTATTCTTGCTAAATAGGTGCTAATCTCATTGATTCTTTCTGTTGGAGTAGGAGTGCTATTCAGAACATTCTAATTTTTGATGTCTTGGGATAATGCTCCAGTCACATTACCCTGGTCATGACTCTATCTCTAAATTTGCCCTTCTTCCCAACTTTCTTATTTCTGTTGATAATAACATTATTTTTCTAGTTACCCAGACTAGAAAAATTGGCTCATCTTTGACTTTTCTCTTTATCTGACCATAAGCCCACATCTATTCACTTGTTAAGTGTTTTCAGTTTTCTTTCTCTCCAATCTAGCTTTCACATACCTGCCAAAATAGACTTCCTAATTTGCAGGTCTGATTAGATATTTCTCCTTATTGAAAAACAGTGGTTCCTTATTGCCTAGAATTAAATACAGACTTATATGTTTATTCACTTAATATCTTGCATAAACAATCTGGCTTCAACCTACCTTTTAAGCCTTATTTTACATCATTCCCTTTCAAGTTCTAGTTAAATTGTGTTGATTGATTTTATCCCGTCCTCTTTATTCATCAGCATATTTGCACAGATTGTCTTCTATTGCTGGAACACACTTTTTTCTCATCTCTTTTTCCTGAAATCCTTCTCTTTCTTCAAGACCTGGTTTAGGTTACATGTCTTCCAAGGAGACATCCTGCCAGATGAAAGCATTCTTTTCCTCATCAATTTTTGTGAGAAAGCTTTGTCTGTGTTTCTCTAATGAGAACTCACATTTGAACTTATTTGTGTAGGACATATACCCCCCTATCAATCAACTGATCAACAATCTTTTGCTTGGTAGTATACTTACTCTTTTCTAGGCACTGGGAATGCAAATATGAAAATGATACAGTTTCTGCCCGCAAGGAGCTTATATTATGCTAAGAAGATACAATATTTCATAGATAAGTTAATATAGATTGTATACAAAAGAAATACATAGTAATTTGAGGAGGCACTAACAATTAAAGGGATCAGGCAAGACCCATATATGAAGTGCTACTTGAACTGAGCTTTGAAGGGAGCAAGGGATTTGCAGAGTCAGGGATGATGAGAAAGTGATGGAAGGCAACCTATATGAAGGTATAGATACAGAAGATTCAGAAGAAGAATTGAGGGTAGGGAATTCATTTATTATTTTTTTGTATTCTTAGTGCCTAGCACAATGCCTTACACATTTTGGTTGTTGTTCAGATGACTCCTTGTGACTTTGTAAAATATTTTTGCCACGGGGTTTTCTTGAAAGAAATACTAGTGTGGCTTCCTATTTCTTTCTTCAGTAGCTTACTTTTTTTTTTTTTTTTTGTCAAAGCTTGGGTAATTCTGCATGGCATAGCTCATAGTTTCAATGACCTATGCAAGCCCCTCTGCCACAAGACAATGATCCAAAACAGGACTTTTTTTTTTTAAAGCAAATGAGGGTTGAGTGACTTGCCTAAGGTCAAGCAGCTATAAGTGTCTCAGGCTAGATTTGAATTCAGGTCTTCCTGTCTCTAGAACCAGCTCTCTATTCCTTTTGCCATCTAGTTGCCCCTAGTTATATATAGTAGACACTAAATAAATTCTTGCTCAATTGAAATAAATCTTTAGTTAATAAGGTGACACTTTACAGGTTTAATTTGCTTCCTAATTGGGTTGAAGGGTCATTTTGCTCTCCTTGCCCCATGCTTTTTGCTGTGATTTCATGAGATTATGCTTATAATCTTCTGTAATCTTTCTCTGTAATATTTTACAAATGATTGTGTACTCTCTATGGAAGTTTCTTTGACTGCCATATCTTTCCATTTGGCAAAAAATTTCAGCATTAAATTAAATTAAATTGTATATTTCCAGAACATTTGTAGATGAAACTAAAAAGAATACAACAAATCAATGCAAAATGGAACAGATTTGCCAGCATTTCTATAATGTTTTGGTAATATCATTGGTTACAGTGGAACTACCACATTTGAGGAAGTGGAAATGGCAATTGAGAAGATAATATCAGGAAGAATAGTTGCAGCCTGCTCAATATACACAGAAGATATCTGTGCTGAAAACAATATAAAGTTATAAATACTCATGCAATGACTTTCAAGACACCTCAGTGGAAAGAAGATAACTAGAGAATGGAAAAAGTCACATAAAGAAGACACAAGAAAGGGTGGACAAGAAGATACCAGCAATTACTAACCAATAAGTATGCTTTCTTATCTCTAAGAAATCTTCATGGACATATTCTATGTACATAGTGAGGATATGCTTAGTGAAAATGTGAGAAAGGAAACACATGGGCTTTTTACCAGTTGATTTTCTCCAGCGGACTGCATCTCCCCAGTCCTACAACTGATTGAACTGAAAGATCCTGCTGGGTTCATTGTTTGTTGATGACAATAAATCATTTGACTTGGTAGATTTAAGTGTAGCCTTAAAGATTCCTTTTCAATGAGACTAAACTAAACTATGTCAAGATCACACAAGATTTCTTGATAGATATAACCACAGAGATAACCTAGTTACATGATTCTCTGATTATTTCCCTCCCAAATTGAATATGAATTCCTTGTAGTGAAAGATTATGGTCTTTTTAATTTCAGTAGCAGGCACAATGCCTGGCCTATTTATCATTACAAATTTACACTGGAGAAAGCCTTATAAAGATACTGAGTGTGAACAAGCTTTTATTCCAAGGTCTAGCTTTATTCAACAGCAGATAATTCATTACCATAGAGAATCTCTAATAATATAGAGTATGGAACTTGCATGACATGGGCATGGACAAGAATCACGTAGGATGAAAAGGTATAAGGGGTTTCAGTTTGCACTGGAAGAGATAATATACATGAAGAGATCAGCAAATCCATAATCATATCTGATTCTACTTTGTTTTACTTTATATACTTATGAAATACATGGTAGGCACTGAACAGATATTCTGGTTAGTTTGTTGATTCTTTTCTGTTGCTGTAGAATGTTGGAAGTTCACATTTTTCTATTGGAGAAACCTCCTGCATAGTTCACACACTAACTAGTCTTGCTGTTTAGTGCAAGAACAATAACAGCAACAAACCCAAAAAACCAACCCCAAATTGGATTGAAATGGAAAATTGTACTTTTCCCACTAGATACTGTTTTCAAGCCCAGCTCAAGAATTTCCTCTGTGTGAGATCTTTTTTGAACCCCCCTCCCTGTTGTTTTATTCCTTCCCCTCTATATTACTTTGTATTCACTAGTTACATATTTTGTATTTATTTGTCTGGTAGCAGATCTGACAAATTACAACAAATGTTATAATTAATGTTATTCCTCTTAGTAGCATTTAAATTTCTTGAGAGCATTTTTTGCCTTTATCTCCCAAGTGCTGTCATAATGCTTAGCATACAACAGGTACCTAATCAATGCTTATTGAATGAATGAATGAATGAATGTTCATGCCATTTGAACTTCAGAAAATATTTATTGAAAATATGTCTGGTTTCTGACTTTGCCCTGTAGCAGGCAAGGAGGATAAATTTGGTTCGTCTGTCATGGAAATGGGGAGGAAAGACACCTACTTTTTTATAACTCATCAAGGTAAATGTAAGAGTAGCTGGAAAGCCCAGAAATATTTTTCTGAGAAATTACTTTCCCCCTCCTTTCCAATCCCCCCTCTCTCTAAGATCAGGGCCATGGAAAAGATATGGAGCTATTGTAAAATTCACAGGAAATGGATTGAAACCTGGGCTCACTTTCAGGAAGGCACCAATATTATGGAGTTTATTAGATCAGTCCCCTTAGAGATTCTGAGTGCTGGATTGGGTGGCCAAATTTTCCTGGGAGTCCAGTCACGATACCATGGAATTCATATGGAACAATATATTGAACACTTGGTACCATTGAGAATTGTTATGAGCTATGTGTTGGCACAGTGTTTACAAAATTATCTTGATAAGACTCCTGCTGGGCTCTGTCTGCCTGTGTCTGGGATGTTTTAAGTCCAAAAAAAACCCTGGCCCCTTTCCTCTCTGGCTAATAGAGGGCATATTTTGGACTTGAGATCTTTTTAGTGAAGTTTGGACTCCAGTGTTCTTCCAGGGGCTATTTGTATTGGAGGGGCTGGAAAGAATTTTCCTTTGGCCCCAGAGAACCAATGGACTTTCAACTCTCTTAGTCTGGTTCATTGCACTGTTAAAAGCTGCAGAGTTGGTTCCAGCTCAGACAGAAAAAATGGGTACTCTGATTCAATGAACATGGGGTGACTATTTCAGGTCATTTCCAGAGAGAACTGCTCTAAAGGTATTTGATAGCTTGACTTGGTTGTAGCTAACCAGTACTCTGTTCTGTCTGTTTAGTTCTTTAGCCTCCTTAATGCACATTTAAAATATCAAGAGATATTTTTGCAATAAGGAAAATATTTCTCAGGAATCTGAATGTTGGGAAATGACAGTTTGCAGGTAGAATATAAACTGTATTTCACATAGCACTTTAAGCTTTACAGAGTGCTTTTTATCTCCCTTGAGCCTATTGACAATTCTTTGAAGGTTCCATATTGTTATCCCTATTTTATAGATGAGAAAACTGAGGCTCAGAGAACTGGAAGTAGAATTTGAACTCATGTCTTCCTGGCCTCAGAGCCCAGGGTTCAGGATTCTGGTTACTATATCAACACTGACTTTATCACTGGGGGAAAAAAAAGAGGATGTTGATTCATTTTTATGTATTATTTATATGTCCTGAAAGTTCAGTCTTTTGTTTTTAAGATCCCATGAACAAAAAGAAAGGAAGATTGCCCAATATTGGAGTTTTTTAATATCTGCTTATAGAGAGTCTACAATGATGTTCCTCCCTCCTTTCTGCTTCTCCAGATTTTCCCTATTCTCGCCAATATCTGCTGCAAGCCCCATTTTTGTAACCTCTTCCCTTCAGCTATACTCCATTCTTAATCTCTCTACTTCAACTTCAACTTCCCATGACTATGATTTTATCGTTGTGGGCATTTCCTCTGCCTCCATATAGACTCTTAAGATTTAGTGTAGGATCTTTATGAGTTCCCCTGATCAAAAAATTTGCCACCCCATATGTGACTTGCTTATGAACCTCTCCAGGTTTAGCAAGACAAATTTTTGGATGACAGGGGGATATGTCATCAGATTTGTGTCCACAGTTTTAGCATAATCTTTGGGTAGTTTCTTTGTTGCAGATATCCATCAAAAGATGACTTTCATAGAGCATTCTTTCCATAGAAAGAAGTAATATCTCCAGTTTTCCAAACACATGACATTTCTGTTTCTGCATTTATCACATTCTACATAATATATGTATTCTATCTTCCTTGATTAGAGTATAAGCCTCTGATGGGCAGAATCCTTGTCCTTTTCATCTTTCTGTATTTATTAAATGTCTTAAACATTATTGAAGAGTAATGAATCAACCAAACTTAGTAATTATTCACATTCAAATTAATACATACTAATGAATAAAGTATTATAAACTTTTAGTTATTTAAATCCTGTCAAAATTCTTTGTCCCTTCATTTCCTTTTTGTCTCTTCATTTTCAATCAATATTTCTCTTCTGTGAGTGTAAGTGGTGTGTACTGCATTCTGTTTTTTTAAACTTTATATTATTTCATAAAGGTCTTTTCAAATTACTCCTTCTTGTTGGTCTGAATATCATTACTGTATGCCATTACATTAATGTACTACAATTTATTTAACCATTCAACTATTGTTGTGAAATTATGGAGGGTTGCTTTAATTTTTTTTTTGCAATTATGTATAATGCCATGGTAGAAATCTTTGAATATTTAGCTCTTTTTTGGGGTTTATTTTTGACACTTTCAGGGTATAGTCCCAATAATAGAATCAATGAATAGAATTCTTTTTGTAACTTTTACTGCATGCTTCCAGATTGTTTCCCAAAAAGATTCTACAAGTTTGTAATTTCCCCAGTTTGTAATTACCTGTGTCTCCACGAGTCTGTCAATATTGTTTTTGTTGTTTTTTAATCTCTTTTGGGGGGCCAATTTGATGGGCATGAGATAGTCTTTCAAATTTATTTTAATTTGCATTTCTTTGATTATGAGGGAGTTGAGGTTGAACAGTTTGAAAAAGTGATTATTAATAACTTGTAGGTATGTGTTTTTAAACTACCTCCATATCATAGAATTATAAATTTAGAAGAGTAAGACACTCCAGAAGTCCTATGGTTCATCTCTCTCATTTTACAATTGAGGAAATTGAAGTCAAGAGAAATGAGTCCACTTGCCCAAAGTCAGACAGTAAATGGCCAAGGTAGGATTAGAACTAAGGTTTTAACTCTGATGTACCACTTCACACCTATTAGATTGGCTAAAATGACAGGAAAAGATGATAAATGTTGGAAGGGATGTGGGAAAACTGGGACAAAAATACATTGTTGGTGAAGTTATGAACTATCCAACTATTCTGGAGAGTAATTTTATACTATGTTCAAAGGGCTATAAAACTCTGCATTCCCTTTGATCCAGCAGTATTTCCACTGGGTCTGTATGCAAAAGAGATCATAAAAAGGGAAAAGAATCCACTTATGCAAAAATGTTTGTGGCAGCCCTTTTTGTAGTGGCAAGGAACTGGAAACTGAGTGTATGCCCATCAGTCAAAGAATGGCTGAATAAGTTGTGGTATATAAATGTAATGGAATATTATTGTTATATAAGAACAAACTGATTTCAGAAAGGTCTGGAGAGACTTACATGAACTGATGTTAAGTGAAGTGAATAGAACCAAGAGAACATTGAACATGGCAACAACAAGATTATGTGATGATCAACTGTGGTAGACTTGGCTCTTTGCAATAATGAGGCAATTCAGGCCAATTCTAATAGACTTGTGATGGTGAGAGCCATCTGCATCCAGAGAGAGGACTATGGGGACTGAATGTGGATCACAACCTAGTATTTTCACCTTTTATTCTTGTTCTTGTTTGCTTGCTGGTTTTTTTTTCTTCTTTTCTCATTTTTCCCCCTTTTGAGCTGATTTTTTTTGTGCAGCATGATAAATGTAGAAATATGTTTAAAAGAATTGCACATGTTTAATCAGATTACTTGCTGTCTAGGGGAAGGAGGAGGGGGAGAAGGAGAGAGAAAAATTTGGAACACAACATTTTCCAAGGGTGAATATTGAAACCTATCTTTGCATGTATTTTGAAAAATGAAAAGATATTATTATAAACAAAAATCCAAACAAACTGAAAAAAATATGTTGAAAATTAAACAAACAAACAACAACAAAAACCAATTCAGGTCTTTTTACTATCCATGATGCTTCTTTGACCATTTATTAATTGTGGACTAGAAGAGAACACTACTAACTTATTGATCTTCACGTTCTTCAAAGTTCCTAGCTAGGAGTCATGAATGTCATAGTCACTTCAGATACTTTTGTTTTACTGAATGAAGTATCTTTCTTTTTCTAGCCTTTATACCCCCCTTCCCAAATTAGTGAATATTTCTTGAATGAATGAATAGATGAATGGACCTGACTCCCTTAGATTTTCTCTCAGTACTGGTGGGAGGTTGGGTGAATTTGGTAGACTAGGTTGCCCCAATGGTCCAGCTCTAAAGTCTATACTCTTATGAAGAGATGATTTCATTTTAAGCTGAACAGGCCTATTTCACCCCCCACTGCACACCTCTGTAGTCTATTATGATATTGTGGTGAAAATGTGTCATCCTCTGGAGAGAAAAAGCAGAGACATTTCCCTTGCCGGTTTTGTTGTGTTTGTGAGTTGTGCTGGGTGTGTACCTCCCTTAGGCAGAGTGTATACTTTACCCTCAGGATGTTTTTCTGTGCTCTGTCTCTTTCCTGCCTTCTAAATGTCGTACCTTGTATCCATTCGGTTCTCTATTGCTTGGCTCCCACCCCCACCAGCCATCCAGCCCTGGTGGCTAGCGTCCCCACTTTGCTCTTGACCCCAAACCCTCTGGCATGTCAAGGAGCCAGGCTCCTGCAGCTGAGTTCCAAGCACCAACAATGACACCATTGAGGGCTGTGCTGGGGCTAGGCTTCTGATGCCTGAGTTGTGGACTGCCCAGGAGGGGAACAGCTCAAGGCTGCTTTTTCTGCTTAGACCAAGCTGCAGCCAGAAATAGGTGTCCGGTGGCTATCTCCAAGTCTTGTTACTCTGCTCCTGAAGGGCCACTATTGTGTTTGGATTGAACTCCTACAGAATATTTATGGAACTGAGGTGAGGGAGATTTAAACAGGGAAACAAATATATTTTGGAGGCTTTAGGAAGGGAGCAGAGCATGATGGAGTAGAAAGAGCCCCTGGCCTCTTATCTGAGTTCTAGGCTTACCTCAGCTAATGACTGACTGGGCAAGTGTCTTTGAGAAGGGAAATTCGACTTGGGAGTCAGTGCTAATTTTGAATTCCTACTCCCCTTCTCCCCTCCTACCCCTTAACATAGGCAAGTTAATTTGTTTCTCTGAGCTTTGGTACATTCATCTGTAAAACGGGTAGAATAAGGCTTTTATTTCCTACCATATGGGGTTGTTGTGAGTATTGATGAAATAACACATAAAGTACTTTTGTAAGTATGAAAGTGCTTTATAAATGGAAGCTGTCATCATCATCATCATTATGTATAATTTTTGGAGTTTGTATTAAGTGTGGATTTTCAATGATATCAGGTTCTTTAACTTTTTTAGATCTAGATTTTAGTAGCTCTTCAATTTCATCTCTTATTTCATCTAATCTAGACTCAAGAATGAAGTCATTTTTCACATATGATTGCCCTGCAGTGATCAGCAGTATAGTTGTTGTAGATTTGGAGTTAAGATTACTATTGATAAAAAAGATGGAATAAAACTTACAATATCTATTTCTAATTTTATTATGATATAGATCTGGAATATAAAGAAAATATTAATGTTTTTAGTCCATTTCTTGCTTGTTTGTCTATATTGGTGGTCAGCATTGTCTGCACTAACACATTTCCAGGAGGTGGGATATTTCTGATTTGTTGGGGGATAATATTGCCTTTTTTCGAGGGGAACAGAACATGATGGAATGCTACATATTCTGCTGTATTCTGTGTCAAGATGATCATCCCAATGGTTTCCAGTAGTGCCAACCTGCAACTGTGACTACTTTATCTATTTTTCTAAACTTAGGGGAAGTTCTATTGCACTGACTGAGATAGTAATTCAAATAATGGTATCAGTAGAGCCTAATTTACCAATGTTTCAAGGTTCTTACCAGACTTCCATGGCTTCCCTCGTTGTTATGGCACATGAAGGCCTTCATTTCCTCATATGTAAAAAGGGGGTTAGACTAAATGGTTTCTGAGGTCCTTTCCAGCTTCAGCTCTGAGGTCCTTTGATCTCAATATTGTATGTGTATTGTAATAGTATGTATTATAGCCACCTGAATGGGTTTCCTATCCCCTTAAAAGAGTACAAATTCCTTGAGAGAAGGGATAATGCCTTATCTCCACTCTATCTCTCCCAGCATCTAGCATATTGTTTTGCACATGGCAAATGTTATAGTCTTTTGTATATACACAGAATGATCCACATATAGCTTTCTTTAGTTGTTCTGTAGAAATACAAATTCACATTCACTGATCTAGGTGGCAAAAAAAATTAAAATTAAAAAAATCATGGAATAGCATTAGAGTTGGGAGGGAACTCCGAGTTAACTTATTCCAGGTATTCTCATTTTATGAAAGAGAGAACTGAGGTCCAGAGAGGTCAAATGACTTGTTTGGAGTAGTACAACTCTTAGACTCAGCTATAATTTGAAATGGGATCTTTTGACTCCAAGTTCTGTGTCCTTTTCACACCATATTTGACTGAAAGGATGGGGCAAGAGGGGCGGTGATGGAGAGAATTCCACCAGCAGTCATTTGCCATAGCTGGGAGGCTGGAAAGAAGTTTCTGAGAAAAAAGTGTGGCCTTTGGAATGGATTCTTTCAGTTCCTATTCACTCTGGCCAGTAATCAAAGAGATGTGATAAGGACATTTTCCCTTGGATCATTTCTGTCCAGCTTCTTCTCTCTTATGGGGAGAGAGATCATTTGGGGTGGGGGCAGGGAAGAACCTTGGCAGTTATTCCCCTAACTGGTCCTTACTTTACCATGACCTTGGGTGCTGAACTATAGAGAAATGATTAAGAATTAGAATAATTTTTGTGTTCTCTTTACTACCTAGTCAGGATTCTTATGTTTGAGGGAGCACCCTCTCTCACCACAATTGTTCACAGTGGTTATTTGACATATATTTATCCCTTGGGGATCAATGACAAACAGGTGGGTTGGACTCCCTTGTGATCTCTAGTCGCTAACCCTCTGCAGAACTGGCAAGGTCTGGAAGTTTTTTATTTTTATTTTTTTATTTATTTTATTTTATTTTTAAATTTTATTTGCATAACATATGTGTGGGTAATTCTTCAACAATAACTCTTACATAGCTTTCTGTTACAAGTTTCCCCCCCCCCCAACTCCCCACCCCTCCCCTAGATGGCAGGATATC
>JAJPUD010015296.1:0-30548 GCA_023553655.1 Myrmecobius fasciatus
TTCCTTCCTTCCTTCCTTCCTTCCTTCCTTCCTTCCTTCCTTCCTTCCTTCCTTCCTTCCTTCCTTCCTTCCTTTCTTCCTTCCTTCCTTCCTTCCTTCCTTCCTTTCTTCCTTCTCCTCCCTCTCTCCTTCCCTCCTTCCCTCTTTCCCTCCCTCCTTCCCTATTATTCACTTATCTCTTCCTTTGATATTGGAACAAAGAAGAGGAAAGTAAGGGATAATGTTGAAATGTAGAGTTGGAGAGAATAGGAGGGATGACCTCAATTTCTATTCAGTGAAGTTTGAGCTGAGGTCCTTAGCTAAAAAGGAATGTGGAACAGGTAGTATAAGTAATCTGAAAGAAAGAACAGATCCTGTGCAGAATGGGATAGTCAGTTAGTCAGGGAAGAGTAAACGTGTTAGTATGCAACAGTGAGGACTTAGTTGAGATTCTATGGCATATCTAAACTTTATGATTCCTTTAGGCTCTGTACTTTGTATACAATGGTTGCTTAATAAATATTTGTGAATGAAACAGCTCATTGTCATCCAGCAAGTTAGTGAATCTATTTTATATCTCTTACCTCAGGGGTAATATGTTCTATATTTACTATCCTTTGTAAAAAGTAGGACTTCCTTTTATTTGTCCCAAAACAACTCTATTCGAATTTGGAGGAGGTGCCCCTAGTTCCAGTTTTCTTGTATTTGGTGAGCAAATATCTGCTCCACTTCATTATTTTATAACTACTCACCTTGTTCACTTAGTATTAATAATTCTCTGCTCTCAATTGCCTACAGGATAACTTATTGTCTTGTTATTCAAGACCCTCTACAATATGGCTCTAACCAATCCTTTTGGCCTTGTACTTATGGCAAGTTAGATTATTTTTAGATTTAATTATTGACATATGATGGAATGCAAGAGTTTCCAACACCTAAATTTCAGCACCCTAAGATAAAGCTAGTCTAATTGCCCTACCCTAGTTCTGCTCAGAATAATATGTACTTCTCATATGTACTACTGTTTTATGATTTGTTTTATGGCTACTTGTAGCTATGTTTTATTTCCTCTACTAGATTACAAACTCTTTGAGGGCATCTTTGTATTCCAGGTATCTCTAGTATAAATTCTTACAGGTAGCAGGCACAAATACTAAAAATCTCTCTTCAATAAATCATCTCATATCTATTTTGAATGTACCTTATATGCATGTGTTAACTTCTCTAGTAGAATGTAAACTCTACAGCAGGGACTTTTTCCTCTTTTGTCTTTGTGTCACCATCTCTGAGCACAAAGCTAGACACATAATAGGTTCTTGATAAATACTTTTTGATTGATTAAGTATTCCTGATTTTTTAAAAGTCTCCTCATATACAACACCTGATTGTTGGCTGAGAAATTGGACAGTGTTGTGGCCACCAATTTCTTCACACATATGTGGTTGTATGCTCTACTGAGTGGTTTTTATTTTTATTTTTTATTTAGCAGCTTGGTCTTTTCCTCTGTAATGACCACAGTGCCTAGTTGAGGGTGGATGGCATTAGGCAGATGGTATAGAGATTGGTTTGCATTCAGACTTCTTGCCTCCTCATAGCAGGCCCCCTAAACCCTGACATTCAGGCTGCAAGACTTAGAAATCACGTGAACAGCTGATCCTGGCTGCCAGAGCATTATTATTGTTAGCACCGTTGTTAGGTTGTAAGGGAAAAAAAAATAATCGTAGTTGGGCTTTGAAACCCATTTTGACCTTATCTTAGTCATTTTCTTTCTGAAGAGCTGTTGAAATGTTGACAAAATGCTTTTTGGCTCTCACATGTGGAAAGCAGACATGTTCAGGTCTCCAACGCTTTCTGCAAACTAGTCAAACAGCTTCTGACTATAATGACGGGCTAAGGGGAATTAGGAAGCATTCTTGCTGGGAAAAATCGGCAGAATGTCGGCACCCAGGAGGGTACGGGAGGCAGTAGAGAGCTGAGGTCATGCCAGTTTCTGTCTGTCGGTCTCTGCAGGTGCCTTCACAGGCTCAGAAATGACAGGTGAGAGAGGGCATCCCTTGCAGCACTCTCTACCTTCCGCGATTCTTTGCACAGGACTCCTGCAAAGGTCCAGTTTGCTTCCTAGCTCCAAAGACACAGAAGGATAGGAGCAAGAGGCAGAGTAGTGGCAAAGGGAGACAGGAGAGGCAGGGATTAATTGGATAGGAAGAAATATAGAGGGGAGGCAGAGGGAAAACCAGATGGGCACCAGGGACAGAGGTGAGCAATCATATTAGAACAGTCACAGTTAACAGAGGGGAGAAAATTAAGAGACATTTCAATTGCTTCCTTGCTAGTATTTGGAGAGGATTTAGACTCTTATGACATTTTATAGAAACTGTCATTGAACTATATTATTATTTCATTTATTAATTCAAGAAATATTTAAAAATGCCTACTTTGTGCAAATGAGGGAGATATAAATATAAAAATATGGTCCCATTTATGTTCATGAAAATTACCTCTTTACTCCTAGAACCTGAGTTTTCTGCATTTGTAAAACAGAGACAACTATCATGACTATCCTTATGGTTTTTAAGAAATGACTTAGAAAAAAGAAAATGGTTAAAAAGTACTCCCTCCTCAGGTGAAAGAAATAAAGTGACATGATTTTTTTTTTTTTAATCAATCCTTGTTGCTTGAAAATATGTTAGGAAGACCACAAGTAAACAAGGCAAGCCAGCACTCTTACATTGTGAAAGTTGAAATAACCTAAGAATTCTGATCAATGTAATGATCCACTAAGATTCCAGAGGGCTGAGGATGAAGAATAGCTCCCAACTTCTGGCAGAAAGGTGGTAGACTCAAGATGCAGAATGAGACATGGTTTTGGAGCTGGCCAATGTGAAAACTAATTTAGCATGACTATGCATATTTGTTTCAAGGATTTGTCTTTTCTTGGGGGGAGGAAGGAGGGTAGAGAGAAAATAAATGCCTCTTAACTGAAAAAAAAAAAGTTGATGTGGTATAGTTAAATTCTGATCCCAGAGAATACCTTATTAATTGTAAAGCAGATATTGATAGTAAGAGGGTCTCTCTGAAATACAAGAAGTGCTTGGGAGGTGTTTATAGTGTTCTATACACAGGGAACTCTCAGCAGATGTTAACTGATGGATTCTGCTCTGATTTTGTGGTCACCATTCTCTTTTTCTCCCCTCTAAGTCTCCATTTCTCTCTTCTTTAAATTTTTTTTTCTAATTTGACCTAATGGCACTAAACACAATTATTTTTTTGCTATTTGCCAGACTCTGGTAGGCAATAAAGTGAGGTTTCCTACCTCATTCTCTTCTTCTCCTATGATATATTTTTCTTTTACTTTTTTATTAAAACTTTTTATTTACAAAACATATGCATAGATAATTTTTCAACCCTGACCCTTGCAAAACCTTCTATTCCAAATTTTCCCTTCCTTCCTCCCACCCCCTCCCCTAGATGGCAGGTAGTCTAATACATGTTAAATATGTTAAAATATATGTTAAATCCAATATATGGTATACATAGCTATACAGTTTTTGCTGCATGATATATTTTTCTTTGACTTTTTCTGTGTTCACAAGGGTTGGGGGCAGTTCTTGGATAAGTACTTTTCTGGGGTGTCAGCATTTTCTGAAGTCTGTGGTTAAGCTTTGAGTTCAATATTAAATGCTACATGAATTTAGGATTTCCTTTGATCTGACACCAGGGGTTTTCCACACCTATGAGGGTGGAAAAATGTATGTGTGGGAGGCAGGGCAAGAATAGGTGAGAGGCAGGGAGAGGAGAAGAAGGGATAGAGGCTTAAAAGAAAATGCTTGATAAGGTTCCTTCAGAAACCTTCATGAGGGGAGAGGTTATAGAAGACAGAAAATAATCTACAGGACTTTCATTGAATCCATTCTTTTTGGCCGTGTTGTTTTTCCATTCTGAAAAAAAGGTAGATATGTTTGAGTATATCCCGAAGAGGGAGATGCAAATTGACAATATCATGTACTAGCTGGGGATATAGCAGGGTGAGGTAGAGGAAGAGCTCTTTCTGCTGAGGATCTGTCAGGTTTGCAGTTAACAATTTTTTGGACATTAAATTTTGCAATTGAATTGATGATAGGATATGAGGGATAGAGAGATCTCTTCTGAGAGATAATCAAAGAGGAAGGATATTTTGAGAAGGGAACTAGATGTCCTGTGTATTATATTAATGCCACTGATGCTCAGAAACCTGTTCATTTAGACAGAGGCACTCATTTATTCCAAGATGTAGTTGAAATTGGAGAGAAATTGACTACAGATGGTGAAATTCCTCAGTTATTCCTATTTGCATATGACATTGTGTTGGTCATATCAGGCCTTGGGACTTGGTGAGACTCCTAAACGAGTTCTACTTATAAGCACTCCCAAGAATCAGCCTATCTTCTCATCAAAAACCAAGAAGATGATTAAAGAATGTCTTTTGTCCAGGATATGAGATTCACTTAAATTAGATAAATCAGAGAACAGGTCTATCAGATCATATGCTTTTGATAGACTCTATTGGATAAGGAACTGAACCCAGAATTGAAAAGGAGGAGAAGAGTGGGCTGGATGGCATTTAGGAAACTGGGCAGTGCTTTTAATTGTCCCAAGATTTTCTCTGAAAATCCTAAATTTGTTAACATTAATCCTCTTTTAGTCTTCACACTCAAAGGACAATGGAGACATGCATGGTGGACATGAGTAAACTGTAACATTTTACCAAGGAAGAATTGCACAGAGAAACAAGATGAAAGGGAGAGATACATGACAAGAAAAGGAGGTAAGGATGGTCATGTGGCAGGAGTAATGGATAACTGAGGGATAGTCTGCATCTCCCACAAGTATCTACACAATGCCAAAAGGATTTAGGGATCCTCAGAAGTTGGGTAGATTCTCTGTGGAGGACTTATGGGAGGACAAAAGATAACCGTTTTAGAGAGTAATGCAGTATGGATTGATTGCTATGTGTATCTATCATTGGAAAGATCCACGACAATTAGATCACAAATCCCTAGAAATATCCATCTAAAAATGGCCAGAAAGATCCTGTTCAGGTAGAGAAAACCATTTAAGATCCATTCCAAGCTATTAGTGCTATTAGCTCTAACTTGGGCTGAGTAAAATAAACAAAGACTAGCCCAAGATCCTCAGAATAAAAATTTCAGTCTCACAAATTCTTTCTCCAGGCTTTCCCCCCCCTTTCTGAATACATAAGAGAATAAATAATTTTCTATTTGCAATTCTAATAGTCATTTAAAAATTCAACTAAATAAGCATTTATTAAGCTATACTATGTTGCAAAATTTGGTGCTGGATATTGAAGAACATAAGTTAAATAAGATATGGTTCCTGACCTTCTGGAGCTTACAATCTATTATATTGCTAGTAGCTTAAGCTTTTTCAAAATGTTGACACCTCACTTTGTTTTGAATGGCCCTAAATCATTCTCCAATCTTGGATTAAATTCTATCTGGCCATTCTGAGACATACTCCTGTGGCTAGAGGCACACTCATATGTAGGCATAGCATATATCTTCATGTCTGTGGCTGTTGGGAGAATGATGAGAATAGATGATGGAGTTATGTATTAGGGAGAGTAATCTAATATATCGATAGACTTAGAGAAGGAGGGGCAAAGGAGGAAAAAGTGATCCAGAGTAATTATAAAATATTCTTCTAAACCTAATAAAATTTGGAGGTGAGGGACCATGCTATTATATAGAGGAGAGAAGTTGTCCTTTTCCAGTTATAAACTGACTATTTTTTTAAAAAAAATAAACATATGTTCTTTCTTTGATAGCCCTGAAGCCAAGGACCTCAACCACCGGTCTTACACAGGGCCCCAGCATTTCTGTTGGATTGCATCATGCACATTTCTGGGTGACGTTACTTTTCCCCGGAAAGACTTGGAGATTACAAGGCAGGAATACCATAGGAAACTTCTTTTTTTCTCAAACAGAGCAGACTATGTTGGGAACAGCAAGGTTTAAATATGTAGAAATAGAATTTTCTTGGAAAAGTGTGAAAATAGGAGGAAATTTCTTACCTGTCTAGTGTGGTTTACATGTGGCCTTGACTAGTGTTTGGGCTGGGAGCAAAAAAAGAAATGGGATGGCCTACACATCATTCTGGCAACAGAAGTAAGAAGTAGGAGAGTTTATCCACAAGCACAGAGAATCACATAATGTGAGTACTGAACATAAGATGTCAGTCTACTGAACAAAAAATGTTGAGGTTAAGAAAGGAACCTTGGAGATCACCTAATTCAAGGATTCTTAATCAGGGGTCTTGGTTTCTAAAATTTTTGATAACTGTATTTTAATATAATTGGTTTCCTTTGGAATCTTTTTTATTTTGTTTTGTCCATTGAAAAGCATTCTGAGAAGAGGGCTGTAGGCTTCACCAGATTGTCAAATGAGTACATGACACAAAGAAGATAAGGAACTTTTGATTTAATCCAATCTGCATTTTAGAGATGAGAAAATTGAGGCTGAGAAAGAGGAAGTAGGCTAAATGATTTTTAAGTTTCCTTAATACTCTAAATCTAAATCTATGATACCAAGAATAAAATTAGATGTATAGATAGTATATTGGGCAGAGTATTGTTCCAAGGTCACAGTCCTTTCTGGACAAATTGCTGAAAAGTAGGATGATGGGTTCATAGGCTCTTGGGGAAGAAATTTGAAAGTATGAAGAAAAGTCCCCTCTAGAATGCACATACAGCATGTCTTGTGAATGTCCTGTCTTGTGAATCCTTCTGTTTTACGTTTTGCTGCAGTTGTTCTGCAGGTAGGTAGGTGTTTGGTAGTGCTTATGGACTAGAATTAAATGTTGAACAGTTGGGCGTTTAGATTCGCTAACCCAAGAATTCTTAGATTAAAAAAGGCGTATGATTTCAGGCTTTGGAGATAAAGGAGAAGGGAAGAACACAGCATAAGAAAGAACAGAAAGGAGTCATTGTGAAAAATATCTTAGTTTCCTTAATAGGAGAAGCTAGAAATAAGACAGAATGGATGGTGAAGATGACGCTAGAAGTTGGGGAACAAGCTTCTAGAGTGTCAGAGGGCTTCCTGGAACAATCTTATATTTATGCTGTTCCTTTTGCCTGAAATGTTCTCTCCTTATCTCTGCCTTTACAAATCTCCTTTCAAGTTATTGTTATTCAGTCAGTTTTAGTCCTGTCCAACTATTTGTGACCCCATTTTGGGATTTTCTTGGCAGGGATGTTGGAGTGGTTTACCATTTCCTTCTCCAGCTCATTTGACAGATGAAGAAACTGAGGCAGAACAAAGTTGAATGATCGCCCATGTCAGACAATTAGTAAGTGTCTGAGGTCAGATTTGAATTCAAGAAGATGAATCTTCCTGAATTCAGGCCAAGCACTCCATCCACTGCCCCTACCTGTTTTTCAAAGCCTTTTTTCAAATCTCACTTCTTCTCTGAAGCCTTTCCTGATGACCCAATAATGACTTCTCCCCATCCTAGCATTACCTCCTAGTACCAGACATTTCATAAAATGTCAGTGCTGGATGGGATACTAGAGATCATTCATTCTAATTCTTATTTTTTGGAACTGAGGGGGAATTGAGATCTAAAGATATCTACTACTATGATGAGAGCTAGCATTTCTATAATACATATATTATATTTCATTTGATTCTCATAACAATCCTATGAGGTAGTGCTATTATTATCTCCATTTTCCAAATGGGGAAATTGAGGCTGAAAGAAATGAAGTGACTTGCTTAGGGTCACACATGTAATAAATGGCATACTTGGGATTTAAATTCAGGTTCTCAGATTCCAAATCTAGAACTCTTTTTCACTCCTTTCCCATTGGAATTGTTAACATTTTGAGGGTAATATGTATACTTCTCTTACATCCTCAAAGCACCTAGAATAGTTCTAGGCATTCTGAGGTACCCAATACATCCTTTACAGGATTGGATTCAACAGAGCCTGAATTACGCAGTTATGATGCTTTCTAAACTCTCTCGGGGATTTTGCCATTCCATGCTAGTCTATTGGCAAGGTCCTTAGTTCTGGGGTAATATGGGGAAGGAAATTTTGCTCTATGACCTTTCTGAACTCAGCAGACATAAACAAGGGCTGCTGAGCTTTTCTGTTCCCATGACCACTGTGTGAGCCCATTAAGGGCCAGGCGGCTGCATTAAAACTCCAGCTGCTGTTGGAAGGGGCCACTGTGACATCTGCAGTACCCCCAGGCCTGGGCATGTTGATGATTGCCAAAACTCGGTCTTTGCCCCTTTGCTTGAAAAGGCCCTGGCAGGCAGGCAGGCAGGCAGAGGCAAGCTGGGCCCAGGAGGAAGGTGGACCTGCTAGGGATTCATGGCATAGGATTCAAGTGCCTGGGGTATGCTAAATCACAAGAGCCCTTCTTAGCTGCTTGACTTCTGACCTAGGGGAGCCAAAAGATTTCTCCTTTCTCTGTACCACTGCTAATCAGGGAACAGATTTTGTGGACTCTCTCCAAGACAATTCTTTCATCCAAAATATCTCTTGTGTGTGTCTCCTCTTTATCATTCCTGCTGCCCCAAACTCTAGACCTTCCTCACCTTTTACCTGGACTACTGTAGCTACTTTTTGCCCCCACTAGTTTATCCTTCTACTAGATTAATCTTCCTAACTCTATTCTCCATTCTCATCACTTCCCCAGTTAAAAATCTTCAATGGCTTTCAACTGCCTTAGGAATGAAGGGCAAACCCCTTAGCTGGGAATTCACAGTCTGGCCCCAACCTGCCTTTCCTTTTTAGCCTTATATTAGATTCCTCCTCCTCTGGATTCCATCCTCAGGCAAACCTGGTTTGCTATGTCCTAAATGTATACCTTGCTTTCTCACTTTCATGCTTTTGCTCACAGGATTTGTTCCATCTGGAATCTCCCTTTTCCCCAGTTTCTGCCAAAGTCTTATCTATCCTTCAGGACCAGCTCAAATGCCACTTCCTCTGTGAAGCCTTCTATGATCAATTCCTCCTCTCCCTCCCCCTGCATGCTATTCTCGTTCATTTTTTGTATTACTAACCAATTAATCAACAGATATTTATTAAGGGCCTGCCGTGTCTCAGGCATAGTGCTAGGCATGGAGGATACAAAAACAAATAGCTCTTTGATAGCTTACATTTTAATTCAGAGGGCTATCAAGTCCTATTCAAGGATATATATGAAATAAATTATTTTTGCTCATGACTTATTTTCCTTATTAGATTTAAGTTTTTTGAGGGTTTGTTGTTATTTAGTTGTGTCTAACTCTAAGTGATCCCATGTACGATTTTTTTTTGGCAAAGATACTGGAGTGGTTTGTCATTTACTTCTCCAGTTCATTTTATAGATGAGGAAACTGAGGCAAACTGGGTGAAGTGACTTGCTCAGGGTCACACAGCTAGTAAGTGTCTGAGGCCAGATTGAAACTTAGGAAAAAGAGTCTTTTTGACTTCATACTAGGCCTTCTATCCACTGTGCCACCTAATTGCTCATTTCTTTTTTTTTATTTTTTACTAAATAGTATTTTATTTTTCCAATTACATGTAAAGAGAGTTTTTAACATTCATTTTTGTAAGATTTTGAATTTTAATTTTTTTCTCCTTCCCTCTCCAAGAAAGCAAGTAATCTGATATAGATTATATATATACAATCCTTTTAAACATATTTCTATGTTAGTAATGTTGTAAAAGAAAAATCAGAACAAAAGGGAAAAACCACAAGAAAGAAAGAACAAACAAATAAAAGGTGAAAATAGTATGCTTCTATCTGCATTCAATCCCCATAATTCTTTCTCTGGATGCATATGGCATTTTCTATCCCAAATCTATTGGAATTGTCTTGGACTACTAGCAGTATTGCTGAGAAGAGCTAAGTCTATCATTGCAGACCATCATATAATCTTGTTGATATTGTGTACAATGTTCTGGTTCTACTCACTTTACCCAGCATCAGTTCATGAAAATCTTTCCAGGTTTTTCTGAAATCAGTCTGCTCATCATTTCTTATTGAACAATAATATTTCATCACATTCATATACCATAACTTATTTAGCCATTCCCCAATTGATGTAGTTGCCCATTTCTTGAGGGTAGGAGCCATATTTATTTTTGTCTCTCTCTTTTGTCTACCATAATACTTTACATATGGGATATACTAAAATCCTTTGCTCTTTCTTGAGGAAGACAGGCAGATTGTGATCTGCATAGGTAGATTTGGTTTAAAGGTCAGCAGGCCCCTCTTCTTCCATATTCCTTTGCTCCCTCCCCTCACCCTCCCCTACTGGGGAAAGGAAACAAAAATGCTTGTAAGGTTTATGCTGAAAGATGTGAATGGAACCAGTGGATAGCAGCCCTGAAGGCTATAAATTGGGTAATGAAATCTCATGGCCAGTGGTACTGCAGTCTACTTAGAGGTCTGGCAGTGTCAGGCGGGAAACATGCTCCCTAGTACATAGAAAACGTTGATCACTGCCCATGCTTTTTGTACTCTGTCCAATAGGACATCCTAGGCTGAGGCCAGGTAGAAGCTGCCAGCTCTGCCCACCTGAGGATGAGGAGAATAGTGTTACCTTGATATAGTATCCCATCACAGCCTGGCTCTTTAGGACAAGGCTTCAGAGCCACAGACTATATACAGTTATATGTATGTATAGACAAAGGTAATGTGTGTTCAGTTTAGCTGATAGGTATAGGCCCTGATTTCTTTCTCCACCTAGGTCCCCCCCCCTTTCTCCCCACTCCCCCTATTTGTAACAAAGGCAGCAATAAAGGCAAACAATACTTTTGGTTTAAATAGCCTTTTCCCTCTTAATTGCTCAAATGAGTTTGGGGCCAGGACAGAGGTAGGGCTGGAATTGATCATCTCAAGATAAAAGACCAAGAAGTTTCAGTCCCACCCTGGTGTTTTTTAACAAGCAGGTCTGGTTCCCCTGCTAATCTGTAACAGCTTTAAATAAGGCTCTCTTAGCTCCCACCTACCCAACCTCATGGGCACCTGAGAAAACACCTTTTCCCCCAGGCCCTCCTTTATTTTATTTTATTGGAAATGTTTTCTCTCTGGGAGAGGGAGAAAAGAAGGTTCATTTTAGCCTTCATGCCTAAGAAGACATTGTTTAATCAAGTTGTAGTACAGCAGCAAATTTTGGGTACCCCCTTCCCCCCCTTTGATGCATAATGGAGGCTGTTGTGGACCTGCTGAGGGGGCCCCTGGAGTTGTAGAGCAGTGCAAGCCCAGCCCAGCTCCTACTACCTTTTTCACATCATAGAACCCCTGCTTGCCTCTCAGGTAGAGAAATTTTAAATAAGCACATTTCTTTTGCCCAGCTCTCATTAATTGGATCTAAAAGGGCTTCTATTTTCTCTCCAAACGCTGATTGATCTAGTGGAGGTAAACAGCACCACCAAAAATGTGTGTGTGTGTGTGTGTGTGTGTGTGGGAAGAGTTGAAAGTGATTGGATATCTAATGTTATTGACACAGAGAGAGAGACAGAGAGAGAGAGAGAGACAGAGAAACAGAGAGAGAGAAAGAGAGAGAGAAAGAGAGAGGGGTGGAAGAAAAAGGGAGAGGGGGGAAGAAAAAGGGAGAGAGAGGGAGAGAGAGAGACAAAGTGAAAGAGAGGGAGAAAGAGGAAGGGAAGGTGGGAGGGAGAGATACAGGGGAGAGAGGAAGGAAAGCAAGAGAAGAGGGAGACAGAGAGAGATAGAAAGAGAAAGGGAGAAAGGGAAGATGGAGAAGGGGAGGGAGATAAAGGAAGGGGAAAGGGAGAGGGAGCGAGAGAGAGCAAGAAAGAGTGAGCAGAGTATGACTCAGCCTCTCTTGGAGTTTCAGCCCACAGATTTCTGCCTACATGGATTGTAGAATGAATAGCCCTGCAGCTTGAACAGGAAAGAGACTAAGGCTCTTGAGGAGCTTGCATAGTTCCTTGACCAGAGTTTGGCAGTTTGTCTTCTCACAGTTTCTCAGGTTTGAGAGTGGATGGAGATTTTCCCACACCCCAAGAAAGAGAGGATATCAGTGTGCCTAAGGAAGTAGGTCTAAATGACTCATCTTTTGGGGAGGGGGCAGATGACAGAGGGACAGGGAGCTGCCTCCTGTGTGGTTCAGACAGTGTGCTTTTTGGATGCTTCCTGCGGTACAGACTGAAAGCACATATTTCCTCTGTGGGAACCCCTTGTATTACAGGATACTAGGTGGGGGTGGGGTGGGGAAAGAAGCTATTTTGAGGGAAGTTTTGAGATATTAGCAGCTTAATTTTTGTTTCTAGATGGGTATCACAAAATTTGAGAGCTTCTTCATCCTTCTTGGCCCAGCTGCTGCATTTGACACAGTTGAGCCCCTTTCCTTCCTGGGTTTTTGTGATACAATTCTTTCTTGATTTTCCTCTGACTTGTCTGGCTATCCTTCCCAGCCTTTTTGTTGTATCATCATCCATGTCCTCCTATATGTGGGTGTACCCAGAGCTCTATCCTGGGGCTTCTCTCTTCACTTTCTCTCTATCATTTCATGAGCTCCAATGGGTTTAGTTGTCATCTCTATGTAGATGTTTCCTAGATATATACATCTTTCTTGAGCTCCAATCCCACATAATTAATTATCTATCGTCAGATATCTCTAACTTGATACCCTATAACTGTCTCCAATTTAATGTGACCAAAATAGAACTTATCTTTTGCCCCGAATGTTCCTTTTTTCTTAACTTCTCTATGACTGTTGAAGCCATCTTTCCAGCCACTGAAGTTTTCAGCTTCAAAAGTCAGCCTCCACTCCTCCCTTTTCCTCACTCTCCCACCCCCCATTAGTCAATCAGTTGCCAAGACTTGTCAGTTCTTTCCCACAGTTCTCTTATTTGAACCCTTCTTTCTATTTCCAGTGGTCAGCATGCTAGTTCAATTCTTCATCACTTCTAGACTGGATGTTTACAAGAGCCTTCTAGTAGATCTCTTTGCCTCATCTCTTCTCCCTCTAATCCATCTATTTCAAAGTTAACAAATTAATGCTACTTAAGCACAGTGCTGACCAGGTCACTCCCTGGGTTCCAGGAATTCCTAATTGTGCCTGGGATAAAATGCAGATTCTTTTCTTAGACATTTAAAACCCTTAACAATTTGGTTCCAGTCCACTTTTCCAGGTGAATTGCATATTATTCTCCTTCATACAGTCTACATTCCAACCAAAGTGCTGTCTCCGGTAGAAGGCATTTTATTTCCTCTCTTTGCCTTTAAGCTGACTGACTCCATTGTCTGGAATACACTCCCTCCTAATTTTTACCTAATAGATTCCCTAACTGCCTTTGATGTTAACTTGAAACTATCTCCTACCCAAGTCCTATCCTGATACCTCCTCTCCCTTCCTCTTTTCCCCCAATTGCTGGTATCCTCTCTCTACTGGAAAATTCCTTTGCATTTACTTAGCTAGATGTAAGTCATTTCCTTTCAGTGGAATGTGGATTCCCCAAGAGCAGAGACTATTAAATTTTCGTTTTTATATTCCTAGCACACAGCACAGTGCTGGTATATAGTGGGTGCTTAATAAATGCCTATTGCATAAATGAATTCCAGATATTTTAAGTTTAACAGATATTTATTGAATATCTACTCTACAAGTACTTCAAGGATAAAATTATTTTTAAGACATGCTCTTTGTCTTTGGAGGGTCCACAATTTAGTGAGAAGGATAAAAAGAGTATGGCAAGATGAGAAGTGTGCCAGAAGAGACATATAGAATGCTATGAGATTGACCTGGATTAAAATCCCAGTTCTGTTCCTTACTATTCATGCCCTTTGGTAAGTGATTTCATATTTCTGAGACTTGTTACTTTATCTATGAAGTGAGGATTTTGGATTAGATTTAGTAAGAAGCTTGACTTGGAGTTCAAATCCCACCTCCAATATTTTCTGTGGCATTAATCTCTCTGAGCTTCAGTTTCCTCATCTATAAAATGAGGGAGAATAATACATGTAGTATCTCAGAGTTATTGTGAAGCAGAATGAAAAAATAGTTGCAAAGTAATTTGTAGACTTTAAGGTACTATGTAAGTGTCAGCTATTGTTATTATTTTGAAATGGTGGGGATAGTAGAGCAACTCCAAAGGAAGGAAATGGGGTGTGTTCCCAGGACAGTGCAGTATTTGCCTCTGGGTACCTCAGTTTCCCAGGATGGCACCACCCCCACATGGATTTGCAGGAATGATAATTACTGTTTGGGATCCACAGATCAAAGGTGTGAAAGGCCAGAAGGATGAAGGCAGACTGGCTTTCCTCTGTCCCCATTATCCTTTCTCTTGCATACAGGTGAAATTTAGGTTGCTGTTTCCTCTATTTGAATGGAAAAGAGAAACTTGTCTTAGAGAAAGGCTGGCATCTGACATTGTCATCAACAAACATTGATTGAACACTGACTATGTATGACTATGCATGGATCATTGTGCTAGATTTTGGTTTACAGAGACATCTCAGACACAGTCCATGAAAGCTGGCTCCAATATACTTTTCTAGCATCAGCTCCTCCTACTTTCCCTATATTCTACATTCCAGTTAAATTGAACTACTCTTCATTCTTTGCACACATCCCTTAATTTCCTCACTCTAAGACTTTGCTCACTCTCTTCTCCCTCATTAGCACACTCCCTTCCCTATCATCACCTGCTGAAATCCTACTCATCATCAAATCACCAAATGCCAGAGTTGAAAGATACCTCAGAGATTGTCCAGAACATCTTCATTTTCACAAATAATAATAATAATAATAATAATTACAGCTAGCATTTACATAATGTTGCAAGGTTTGCAAAGTGCTTTACATTTGTTAACTCATTTGATCTTCACTACAACGTGGTGAGGGAGGTATTGTTATTAAGCCCATATTATAGATGGGACATTGTGAAATTCAATAACTGACCCAGAGTCACATGGTTTCCTGTATTACCTAGTTCCCAGTTCCTCAAATGAGGAACTGAGGTCCAAGAGGTAAAGGGACCTGCCCAATATTTCACAGCAAGTTCTTTGCAGAGCTAGAATCCTGGAAAGATGTGCTAGGATTTATATGCACTGGCTCATTTTCCTCAGCTCCTTTTAATATCACGACCCACAAAATGTTCACTTCTTCTCGCCTAGTCATACCTCCTTAAGATATGGACAAAAGCCTTTTCTATTCCCAGTTGCCACTGACAGTGAATCCTCTCATAGAGACTCCAAGAAATTGGTTGGGATTCAGTACATGTGGGATGTGCTCTTCTATTCCTCTCTCAGGATTAAGGGAGGGGGGGCACTTCAGCTAGCATGGGCAGATTCTTAGTAATACAGGTTTTAGAATGAGGACTTCATTTCTCCCCTCTGAATCTGGATGACAAACCATCCAAAGTCTTATTTTTTCCCCATATCAGGGAATTTATTCAAATATTTATAGATACAAAAACACACATTAAGGGGAAAAATACTTACAATCATGTAAGTGTATCAATACCAAACTTTACAAATTCCAACAAGGGGATGAAAAGCTTCCATCTGACTCCATATCCACACAGGGACCTTTTGATTAATGAAACACCTTGGGACTGCTTCATAGGTAGTTTCAGCTTCTGGCTTCTATTTCTACATCCTCTCACCAACCCCTAGCTGTCCCAGCCACACTGCCTTCAAGGCCTGTAACACTGTTGTCAATTGAACTAGTAATAACAGAAAGTATGAGGTGAGACAAAAATACCAATTTCAAAATTTTCCTCAGCAAACACTTGAAGACATGTCCACTGATAAAATGGCCTCGAAAGTGCTGGAAAGGTCAGGAGAAAAGTCACAGAAGGAGCTGAGAGGCAATTTCCATGTAAGAATACAAAGGCCCTATCACTGGTTATGGCATATTTGGCATATTGTCAGTCACTACCAGCTCATTCAAAGCTTCAAAGGCCTCCCCCTTCAGGAAGGAAGCAAGGCCTTATTAAAAAAATTTATATATATATATACGTATATATATAAATTTTTTTTTCTGGTGAAGCAATCAGGGTTAAGTGACTTGGCCAAAGCTACATAGCTAGTTAGTGTCAAGTATCTGAGGTCTGATTTGAATTCAGGTCCTCCTGACTCCAGGGCTGATGCTTTATCCACTGCACCATCTAACTCTCCTCAAAGGCCTGGAAATTGATTTCATTCCAAATATAACATAGGTCTCAACATTTGGGATTTTATTATTTTGTTCAGTCGATTAATATTTATTGAACATATAAAAATAATTATTAAAAAAAGCAAAATTAAACAACAACAAACTATATGTCAGGAATTGTGCTAGACAGTGTAACTTAGGTACAAAAATGAAACAATACATTATTATTTATGGAATGCTATTAAGAGAACATATACAAATACAAATAAGTATAGCTAGATGATGCGGTGGATATAACACTGAGTTTGGAAACAGGAAGACTGATCTTTGAGTTCAAATCCAGTCTCAGACATTTATTAGCTGTGTGACTCTGGACGAGTCATTTTACCCTCTTTGCCTCAGTTTCTTCATCTGCAAAATGAGATGGAGAAGAAAATGACAAACTATTCCAGTATCTTTGCCAAGAAATCCCAAATGGGGTCATGAAGAGTCAGACATAATTGAAAGAACTGAACAACAAAGTAGTTTGGGAAGAAGGACATTAGTAGTTGTAAGGATAAAGAAAGGCTTCAAGTAGAAGGTGGTACCAGAACTTCATCTTGAAGGAAGAAATCGACTGATTCTATAACAGAAGTGAGAGAAAATGTCTTCTTGGTATGAGGGCTAGCCCCTGCAAAAGTACAGAGATGGAGTGTCCTGAGTAAGGGATAGGATGGAGAGGAGCTCTGAGTGTAGGAGGGAGAGTTGGGTTAGAAAGAAAGGTTGGGATCAGTTTGTAAAGAACTAAACACAACAGAGGCATTTATGTTTGATCCTAGATACCACAGGGAGTCACTGGAGCTGATTGAGTAGGGAAGTGACATGGTGTTTAAGGAAAAATCACTTTAGCAGCAGTGGGGCAAAGGGACTGGAATGGGATTTCAATACAGTGATGGAGGTAAGATGTGATGAGGGCTTATAGTAAAGAAGAGCTTGTGTTAGTAGAGATGGCATTAGAGATGTGAGATGTGGAGGTAGATGTAACAAAATTGGGTATTATAGAGTGAAGAGGAGTGAGGAGTTGAGTTTACAAACTTGGAAGACTGAAGGATGTTTGACAGAAATAGGAAAGTTTGGAAGAAGGGTCAGTTTTTGTGGAAAGATGCTAGGTTGTTTTGTGGATGTGAGATTTAAGATGTTCTACAGTTTGAAATGTCCAATAGACAACTGGTGATGTGGGAATGGAACTCAGGAGAGACACTGGGGCTGAATATATAGATCTGTGAATCATCTACATAAAGATGATAATTAAGCCCATGGGAATCATTGAGAACATCAAGAGACTGTGGGGAGAGATGAGAAGAGAGCATGGCCTAAAACAGAGCCTTGGGCAACACCCATATTAATGAATGTCATCAGGAGACTGAGAAAGACATAAGGAGTGGTTAAACAGGTAGGAAGAGAATCAGAGAAGAATAGTATGATGAACAAGAGAAAAGAGTATCTAGGAAAAGAGAGTGGTCCATATTGGTAAGTGCCACAGACAGAAGAGGCTGGAGAAAGACCCCATGATTTGACAATTTAGAGATGGCTGTAATCTTTGGACAGATTGAATGGAGACGGTTGGAAGATAGATTGCAAAGGGCTAAGGAGTGAAAGTGGAGCCAACCAATACACACAGTTTTTCCTAGGAATATGGCTGAGGAAGGATGGAGAGATATAGGACAATAACTTGAAGGGGGAGTAGGTGGAAATGATTTAATTATACAATTGTTTTACTAACATAAAAAGGTAATGGATAGGCATTAGAGTCATGATTTCCATTTCCACATCTGATCTAAACTTGCTATGTGACTTCTAGCCAGTTTCTTACTTTGTTTGTGATTGGGCAAAACTTCCCTTTTGTTTTTCCATCTGTAAAATAGAAATAATTCTAGTTCATATGGCTTGGATGAAATAACATACTTAAATTACTTTGCTTTCTTTGGAAGGAAGTTGCTATTTAAATGAGACTGTTTATAATGCTTCTATAACTAATAATGACATCCTCAATTGATTATATATTTAATAAGAACTCAGGTACTTAGAGAAGAGACTATTTTAGGCTTAGAAAGATTATCTCCTATTTTGCCTTATGTTGTTGTTCCATCATTGCAGTCACGTTCAACTCTGTGACCCTGTTTGGGTTTTTCTTGGCAAGGATACTAGAGTGGTTTGCCATTTCCTTCTCCAGGTCTTATATTCTATATATACTCATAACCTGGGATTCTTAATCTAGGAAGTTTTCTCTTTGGATACAGCTGCCTTAAATCTGAGAGAATATCAAGAGCTGAGTCCTAGTTGAGCAATAATCATAGAATCATTACTCTAGAACTGGAAGAGATATCAAAGGCCAGCTTGTCTATTCCTCTCATTTTACATCTAGTGAAACTGATCCTCACGGGGTTAAGTGATTTACCTGAAGTTATAAGAGTAGTAGGGCCACAGAGGTGGGATTTGAAGCCAGATGTCCTGACTCCAAGCTAGTTAACTTTCTACTCCTTTCTGGTAATGTGTGGGAGCTCTGGTGACTTGATGACTTAACAACTTATATATATATATATATGTATATATATATATATGTACATAATAACTTAACTTAAGGCTAAGAGAAGAACCCAGTCTCTGACATTCATCTTAGTGTTCTATGGTACTAGATCATGAGTCTGAAAGCACTGGCTATTTATTTCTTCAATTTCTTCAATTTCCTCAAGTGTATAAAGTGGGCTAGGTCAACAGAGCCAAGGGGTGGGAGAGTCCTCTCTCCTCTCCTCTCTCTCTTTCTCTAATTTCTTCTTCCTCATTTTCTACCTTATCCTCTCTTGTCCCTCCCTTTTCTCCCTGTTTCTTCTTTCCTCATTCTTTCTTTCTCTTTCCTTCATTATCTCTTTCCCTCCCATCCCTTTCTTTCTTGTCCCTTCTTCTCTTAACTTTTTCCTGTCTCTCCCCTTTCCACTTATCTTCATTTCCTTTCCTCCTCCTCCTCCTCCTCCTCCTCCTCCTCCTCCTCCTCCTCCTCCTCCTCTTCATCCCTTCTTATCTCATTTTCTTTTCTACTCCTTTCTTCTCTTTTTTCCCCTCCTCTGCTCAAGCCATAAACTCAGCCAATTAGAGCCTTGCTTACCTCATCTATATGGTGGCCCTTAGGACAAATGAGAGTTCTGATCTAGGTGCATTCCTCTGGTCTGACTTTGTAATTCTAGGCAAACAAACCAGTGTTTGGATTGGGAATAGAAAGGTGGATAAGAAGTTTCTTATGCTTTGATTGTTGATGCTGACAAGCATCTCTAAAGTCAGGCCCTCTTTTGAATGCCCCTGTAGCTTATACATTTACTTTTGTTTCAATTTACAATATGAGTTTGAAAAATAAAATGGAACTTAATCTATCAATCAACAAATATTTTTTAAAGGCTTAATATGAGTGAGGTACTGTTCTAAATGCTGGGAATACAAAGATAGAAAACTCTGAACTCAAGGAAAACTTATTCTATCTATAATATAAAAAATCTATTTCCCAGTAGGTAGTTAGTAGCATCTCAGATTGGTACAAATGAACCTTTTAAAATTATTTTTTAGGGTACATGCATGTTCCACTGATATTTTAAATTAAACTTGCCCAGAATGGAGCTCCTTTTCTTCTCTTCTCAATAGAGCCCTAACTATAAATTTTGCTATTTAGGGCAAGAAGTATGAAAGGTACCCTCAACTCAATATTTTAAGACAAATTCAAATGAAGTCTTGAAGAAAGACCTTAGAAAGACTTTGATCACAAGGTCCTGTGCAGGGAAGGAGAGATATGGGATATATACTGTTATGGTTAGTCACTCTGAAATACCATGAAGTCCTTCGTGGGGAGGCAATTTTGGGAAAGGGAAGAGGGCAAGATTGGACTGAGCTTGGGAGGATGCCCTAGGAGAAATATCAAAGATGTTTGATAACATCTTATTTTAGCTAATTATTCTTGCTAAATAGGTGCTAATCTCATTGATTCTTTCTGTTGGAGTAGGAGTGCTATTCAGAACATTCTAATTTTTGATGTCTTGGGATAATGCTCCAGTCACATTACCCTGGTCATGACTCTATCTCTAAATTTGCCCTTCTTCCCAACTTTCTTATTTCTGTTGATAATAACATTATTTTTCTAGTTACCCAGACTAGAAAAATTGGCTCATCTTTGACTTTTCTCTTTATCTGACCATAAGCCCACATCTATTCACTTGTTAAGTGTTTTCAGTTTTCTTTCTCTCCAATCTAGCTTTCACATACCTGCCAAAATAGACTTCCTAATTTGCAGGTCTGATTAGATATTTCTCCTTATTGAAAAACAGTGGTTCCTTATTGCCTAGAATTAAATACAGACTTATATGTTTATTCACTTAATATCTTGCATAAACAATCTGGCTTCAACCTACCTTTTAAGCCTTATTTTACATCATTCCCTTTCAAGTTCTAGTTAAATTGTGTTGATTGATTTTATCCCGTCCTCTTTATTCATCAGCATATTTGCACAGATTGTCTTCTATTGCTGGAACACACTTTTTTCTCATCTCTTTTTCCTGAAATCCTTCTCTTTCTTCAAGACCTGGTTTAGGTTACATGTCTTCCAAGGAGACATCCTGCCAGATGAAAGCATTCTTTTCCTCATCAATTTTTGTGAGAAAGCTTTGTCTGTGTTTCTCTAATGAGAACTCACATTTGAACTTATTTGTGTAGGACATATACCCCCCTATCAATCAACTGATCAACAATCTTTTGCTTGGTAGTATACTTACTCTTTTCTAGGCACTGGGAATGCAAATATGAAAATGATACAGTTTCTGCCCGCAAGGAGCTTATATTATGCTAAGAAGATACAATATTTCATAGATAAGTTAATATAGATTGTATACAAAAGAAATACATAGTAATTTGAGGAGGCACTAACAATTAAAGGGATCAGGCAAGACCCATATATGAAGTGCTACTTGAACTGAGCTTTGAAGGGAGCAAGGGATTTGCAGAGTCAGGGATGATGAGAAAGTGATGGAAGGCAACCTATATGAAGGTATAGATACAGAAGATTCAGAAGAAGAATTGAGGGTAGGGAATTCATTTATTATTTTTTTGTATTCTTAGTGCCTAGCACAATGCCTTACACATTTTGGTTGTTGTTCAGATGACTCCTTGTGACTTTGTAAAATATTTTTGCCACGGGGTTTTCTTGAAAGAAATACTAGTGTGGCTTCCTATTTCTTTCTTCAGTAGCTTACTTTTTTTTTTTTTTTTTGTCAAAGCTTGGGTAATTCTGCATGGCATAGCTCATAGTTTCAATGACCTATGCAAGCCCCTCTGCCACAAGACAATGATCCAAAACAGGACTTTTTTTTTTTAAAGCAAATGAGGGTTGAGTGACTTGCCTAAGGTCAAGCAGCTATAAGTGTCTCAGGCTAGATTTGAATTCAGGTCTTCCTGTCTCTAGAACCAGCTCTCTATTCCTTTTGCCATCTAGTTGCCCCTAGTTATATATAGTAGACACTAAATAAATTCTTGCTCAATTGAAATAAATCTTTAGTTAATAAGGTGACACTTTACAGGTTTAATTTGCTTCCTAATTGGGTTGAAGGGTCATTTTGCTCTCCTTGCCCCATGCTTTTTGCTGTGATTTCATGAGATTATGCTTATAATCTTCTGTAATCTTTCTCTGTAATATTTTACAAATGATTGTGTACTCTCTATGGAAGTTTCTTTGACTGCCATATCTTTCCATTTGGCAAAAAATTTCAGCATTAAATTAAATTAAATTGTATATTTCCAGAACATTTGTAGATGAAACTAAAAAGAATACAACAAATCAATGCAAAATGGAACAGATTTGCCAGCATTTCTATAATGTTTTGGTAATATCATTGGTTACAGTGGAACTACCACATTTGAGGAAGTGGAAATGGCAATTGAGAAGATAATATCAGGAAGAATAGTTGCAGCCTGCTCAATATACACAGAAGATATCTGTGCTGAAAACAATATAAAGTTATAAATACTCATGCAATGACTTTCAAGACACCTCAGTGGAAAGAAGATAACTAGAGAATGGAAAAAGTCACATAAAGAAGACACAAGAAAGGGTGGACAAGAAGATACCAGCAATTACTAACCAATAAGTATGCTTTCTTATCTCTAAGAAATCTTCATGGACATATTCTATGTACATAGTGAGGATATGCTTAGTGAAAATGTGAGAAAGGAAACACATGGGCTTTTTACCAGTTGATTTTCTCCAGCGGACTGCATCTCCCCAGTCCTACAACTGATTGAACTGAAAGATCCTGCTGGGTTCATTGTTTGTTGATGACAATAAATCATTTGACTTGGTAGATTTAAGTGTAGCCTTAAAGATTCCTTTTCAATGAGACTAAACTAAACTATGTCAAGATCACACAAGATTTCTTGATAGATATAACCACAGAGATAACCTAGTTACATGATTCTCTGATTATTTCCCTCCCAAATTGAATATGAATTCCTTGTAGTGAAAGATTATGGTCTTTTTAATTTCAGTAGCAGGCACAATGCCTGGCCTATTTATCATTACAAATTTACACTGGAGAAAGCCTTATAAAGATACTGAGTGTGAACAAGCTTTTATTCCAAGGTCTAGCTTTATTCAACAGCAGATAATTCATTACCATAGAGAATCTCTAATAATATAGAGTATGGAACTTGCATGACATGGGCATGGACAAGAATCACGTAGGATGAAAAGGTATAAGGGGTTTCAGTTTGCACTGGAAGAGATAATATACATGAAGAGATCAGCAAATCCATAATCATATCTGATTCTACTTTGTTTTACTTTATATACTTATGAAATACATGGTAGGCACTGAACAGATATTCTGGTTAGTTTGTTGATTCTTTTCTGTTGCTGTAGAATGTTGGAAGTTCACATTTTTCTATTGGAGAAACCTCCTGCATAGTTCACACACTAACTAGTCTTGCTGTTTAGTGCAAGAACAATAACAGCAACAAACCCAAAAAACCAACCCCAAATTGGATTGAAATGGAAAATTGTACTTTTCCCACTAGATACTGTTTTCAAGCCCAGCTCAAGAATTTCCTCTGTGTGAGATCTTTTTTGAACCCCCCTCCCTGTTGTTTTATTCCTTCCCCTCTATATTACTTTGTATTCACTAGTTACATATTTTGTATTTATTTGTCTGGTAGCAGATCTGACAAATTACAACAAATGTTATAATTAATGTTATTCCTCTTAGTAGCATTTAAATTTCTTGAGAGCATTTTTTGCCTTTATCTCCCAAGTGCTGTCATAATGCTTAGCATACAACAGGTACCTAATCAATGCTTATTGAATGAATGAATGAATGAATGTTCATGCCATTTGAACTTCAGAAAATATTTATTGAAAATATGTCTGGTTTCTGACTTTGCCCTGTAGCAGGCAAGGAGGATAAATTTGGTTCGTCTGTCATGGAAATGGGGAGGAAAGACACCTACTTTTTTATAACTCATCAAGGTAAATGTAAGAGTAGCTGGAAAGCCCAGAAATATTTTTCTGAGAAATTACTTTCCCCCTCCTTTCCAATCCCCCCTCTCTCTAAGATCAGGGCCATGGAAAAGATATGGAGCTATTGTAAAATTCACAGGAAATGGATTGAAACCTGGGCTCACTTTCAGGAAGGCACCAATATTATGGAGTTTATTAGATCAGTCCCCTTAGAGATTCTGAGTGCTGGATTGGGTGGCCAAATTTTCCTGGGAGTCCAGTCACGATACCATGGAATTCATATGGAACAATATATTGAACACTTGGTACCATTGAGAATTGTTATGAGCTATGTGTTGGCACAGTGTTTACAAAATTATCTTGATAAGACTCCTGCTGGGCTCTGTCTGCCTGTGTCTGGGATGTTTTAAGTCCAAAAAAACCCTGGCCCCTTTCCTCTCTGGCTAATAGAGGGCATATTTTGGACTTGAGATCTTTTTAGTGAAGTTTGGACTCCAGTGTTCTTCCAGGGGCTATTTGTATTGGAGGGGCTGGAAAGAATTTTCCTTTGGCCCCAGAGAACCAATGGACTTTCAACTCTCTTAGTCTGGTTCATTGCACTGTTAAAAGCTGCAGAGTTGGTTCCAGCTCAGACAGAAAAAATGGGTACTCTGATTCAATGAACATGGGGTGACTATTTCAGGTCATTTCCAGAGAGAACTGCTCTAAAGGTATTTGATAGCTTGACTTGGTTGTAGCTAACCAGTACTCTGTTCTGTCTGTTTAGTTCTTTAGCCTCCTTAATGCACATTTAAAATATCAAGAGATATTTTTGCAATAAGGAAAATATTTCTCAGGAATCTGAATGTTGGGAAATGACAGTTTGCAGGTAGAATATAAACTGTATTTCACATAGCACTTTAAGCTTTACAGAGTGCTTTTTATCTCCCTTGAGCCTATTGACAATTCTTTGAAGGTTCCATATTGTTATCCCTATTTTATAGATGAGAAAACTGAGGCTCAGAGAACTGGAAGTAGAATTTGAACTCATGTCTTCCTGGCCTCAGAGCCCAGGGTTCAGGATTCTGGTTACTATATCAACACTGACTTTATCACTGGGGGAAAAAAAAGAGGATGTTGATTCATTTTTATGTATTATTTATATGTCCTGAAAGTTCAGTCTTTTGTTTTTAAGATCCCATGAACAAAAAGAAAGGAAGATTGCCCAATATTGGAGTTTTTTAATATCTGCTTATAGAGAGTCTACAATGATGTTCCTCCCTCCTTTCTGCTTCTCCAGATTTTCCCTATTCTCGCCAATATCTGCTGCAAGCCCCATTTTTGTAACCTCTTCCCTTCAGCTATACTCCATTCTTAATCTCTCTACTTCAACTTCAACTTCCCATGACTATGATTTTATCGTTGTGGGCATTTCCTCTGCCTCCATATAGACTCTTAAGATTTAGTGTAGGATCTTTATGAGTTCCCCTGATCAAAAAATTTGCCACCCCATATGTGACTTGCTTATGAACCTCTCCAGGTTTAGCAAGACAAATTTTTGGATGACAGGGGGATATGTCATCAGATTTGTGTCCACAGTTTTAGCATAATCTTTGGGTAGTTTCTTTGTTGCAGATATCCATCAAAAGATGACTTTCATAGAGCATTCTTTCCATAGAAAGAAGTAATATCTCCAGTTTTCCAAACACATGACATTTCTGTTTCTGCATTTATCACATTCTACATAATATATGTATTCTATCTTCCTTGATTAGAGTATAAGCCTCTGATGGGCAGAATCCTTGTCCTTTTCATCTTTCTGTATTTATTAAATGTCTTAAACATTATTGAAGAGTAATGAATCAACCAAACTTAGTAATTATTCACATTCAAATTAATACATACTAATGAATAAAGTATTATAAACTTTTAGTTATTTAAATCCTGTCAAAATTCTTTGTCCCTTCATTTCCTTTTTGTCTCTTCATTTTCAATCAATATTTCTCTTCTGTGAGTGTAAGTGGTGTGTACTGCATTCTGTTTTTTTAAACTTTATATTATTTCATAAAGGTCTTTTCAAATTACTCCTTCTTGTTGGTCTGAATATCATTACTGTATGCCATTACATTAATGTACTACAATTTATTTAACCATTCAACTATTGTTGTGAAATTATGGAGGGTTGCTTTAATTTTTTTTTTGCAATTATGTATAATGCCATGGTAGAAATCTTTGAATATTTAGCTCTTTTTTGGGGTTTATTTTTGACACTTTCAGGGTATAGTCCCAATAATAGAATCAATGAATAGAATTCTTTTTGTAACTTTTACTGCATGCTTCCAGATTGTTTCCCAAAAAGATTCTACAAGTTTGTAATTTCCCCAGTTTGTAATTACCTGTGTCTCCACGAGTCTGTCAATATTGTTTTTGTTGTTTTTTAATCTCTTTTGGGGGGCCAATTTGATGGGCATGAGATAGTCTTTCAAATTTATTTTAATTTGCATTTCTTTGATTATGAGGGAGTTGAGGTTGAACAGTTTGAAAAAGTGATTATTAATAACTTGTAGGTATGTGTTTTTAAACTACCTCCATATCATAGAATTATAAATTTAGAAGAGTAAGACACTCCAGAAGTCCTATGGTTCATCTCTCTCATTTTACAATTGAGGAAATTGAAGTCAAGAGAAATGAGTCCACTTGCCCAAAGTCAGACAGTAAATGGCCAAGGTAGGATTAGAACTAAGGTTTTAACTCTGATGTACCACTTCACACCTATTAGATTGGCTAAAATGACAGGAAAAGATGATAAATGTTGGAAGGGATGTGGGAAAACTGGGACAAAAATACATTGTTGGTGAAGTTATGAACTATCCAACTATTCTGGAGAGTAATTTTATACTATGTTCAAAGGGCTATAAAACTCTGCATTCCCTTTGATCCAGCAGTATTTCCACTGGGTCTGTATGCAAAAGAGATCATAAAAAGGGAAAAGAATCCACTTATGCAAAAATGTTTGTGGCAGCCCTTTTTGTAGTGGCAAGGAACTGGAAACTGAGTGTATGCCCATCAGTCAAAGAATGGCTGAATAAGTTGTGGTATATAAATGTAATGGAATATTATTGTTATATAAGAACAAACTGATTTCAGAAAGGTCTGGAGAGACTTACATGAACTGATGTTAAGTGAAGTGAATAGAACCAAGAGAACATTGAACATGGCAACAACAAGATTATGTGATGATCAACTGTGGTAGACTTGGCTCTTTGCAATAATGAGGCAATTCAGGCCAATTCTAATAGACTTGTGATGGTGAGAGCCATCTGCATCCAGAGAGAGGACTATGGGGACTGAATGTGGATCACAACCTAGTATTTTCACCTTTTATTCTTGTTCTTGTTTGCTTGCTGGTTTTTTTTTCTTCTTTTCTCATTTTTCCCCCTTTTGAGCTGATTTTTTTTGTGCAGCATGATAAATGTAGAAATATGTTTAAAAGAATTGCACATGTTTAATCAGATTACTTGCTGTCTAGGGGAAGGAGGAGGGGGAGAAGGAGAGAGAAAAATTTGGAACACAACATTTTCCAAGGGTGAATATTGAAACCTATCTTTGCATGTATTTTGAAAAATGAAAAGATATTATTATAAACAAAAATCCAAACAAACTGAAAAAAATATGTTGAAAATTAAACAAACAAACAACAACAAAAACCAATTCAGGTCTTTTTACTATCCATGATGCTTCTTTGACCATTTATTAATTGTGGACTAGAAGAGAACACTACTAACTTATTGATCTTCACGTTCTTCAAAGTTCCTAGCTAGGAGTCATGAATGTCATAGTCACTTCAGATACTTTTGTTTTACTGAATGAAGTATCTTTCTTTTTCTAGCCTTTATACCCCCCTTCCCAAATTAGTGAATATTTCTTGAATGAATGAATAGATGAATGGACCTGACTCCCTTAGATTTTCTCTCAGTACTGGTGGGAGGTTGGGTGAATTTGGTAGACTAGGTTGCCCCAATGGTCCAGCTCTAAAGTCTATACTCTTATGAAGAGATGATTTCATTTTAAGCTGAACAGGCCTATTTCACCCCCCACTGCACACCTCTGTAGTCTATTATGATATTGTGGTGAAAATGTGTCATCCTCTGGAGAGAAAAAGCAGAGACATTTCCCTTGCCGGTTTTGTTGTGTTTGTGAGTTGTGCTGGGTGTGTACCTCCCTTAGGCAGAGTGTATACTTTACCCTCAGGATGTTTTTCTGTGCTCTGTCTCTTTCCTGCCTTCTAAATGTCGTACCTTGTATCCATTCGGTTCTCTATTGCTTGGCTCCCACCCCCACCAGCCATCCAGCCCTGGTGGCTAGCGTCCCCACTTTGCTCTTGACCCCAAACCCTCTGGCATGTCAAGGAGCCAGGCTCCTGCAGCTGAGTTCCAAGCACCAACAATGACACCATTGAGGGCTGTGCTGGGGCTAGGCTTCTGATGCCTGAGTTGTGGACTGCCCAGGAGGGGAACAGCTCAAGGCTGCTTTTTCTGCTTAGACCAAGCTGCAGCCAGAAATAGGTGTCCGGTGGCTATCTCCAAGTCTTGTTACTCTGCTCCTGAAGGGCCACTATTGTGTTTGGATTGAACTCCTACAGAATATTTATGGAACTGAGGTGAGGGAGATTTAAACAGGGAAACAAATATATTTTGGAGGCTTTAGGAAGGGAGCAGAGCATGATGGAGTAGAAAGAGCCCCTGGCCTCTTATCTGAGTTCTAGGCTTACCTCAGCTAATGACTGACTGGGCAAGTGTCTTTGAGAAGGGAAATTCGACTTGGGAGTCAGTGCTAATTTTGAATTCCTACTCCCCTTCTCCCCTCCTACCCCTTAACATAGGCAAGTTAATTTGTTTCTCTGAGCTTTGGTACATTCATCTGTAAAACGGGTAGAATAAGGCTTTTATTTCCTACCATATGGGGTTGTTGTGAGTATTGATGAAATAACACATAAAGTACTTTTGTAAGTATGAAAGTGCTTTATAAATGGAAGCTGTCATCATCATCATCATTATGTATAATTTTTGGAGTTTGTATTAAGTGTGGATTTTCAATGATATCAGGTTCTTTAACTTTTTTAGATCTAGATTTTAGTAGCTCTTCAATTTCATCTCTTATTTCATCTAATCTAGACTCAAGAATGAAGTCATTTTTCACATATGATTGCCCTGCAGTGATCAGCAGTATAGTTGTTGTAGATTTGGAGTTAAGATTACTATTGATAAAAAAGATGGAATAAAACTTACAATATCTATTTCTAATTTTATTATGATATAGATCTGGAATATAAAGAAAATATTAATGTTTTTAGTCCATTTCTTGCTTGTTTGTCTATATTGGTGGTCAGCATTGTCTGCACTAACACATTTCCAGGAGGTGGGATATTTCTGATTTGTTGGGGGATAATATTGCCTTTTTTCGAGGGGAACAGAACATGATGGAATGCTACATATTCTGCTGTATTCTGTGTCAAGATGATCATCCCAATGGTTTCCAGTAGTGCCAACCTGCAACTGTGACTACTTTATCTATTTTTCTAAACTTAGGGGAAGTTCTATTGCACTGACTGAGATAGTAATTCAAATAATGGTATCAGTAGAGCCTAATTTACCAATGTTTCAAGGTTCTTACCAGACTTCCATGGCTTCCCTCGTTGTTATGGCACATGAAGGCCTTCATTTCCTCATATGTAAAAAGGGGGTTAGACTAAATGGTTTCTGAGGTCCTTTCCAGCTTCAGCTCTGAGGTCCTTTGATCTCAATATTGTATGTGTATTGTAATAGTATGTATTATAGCCACCTGAATGGGTTTCCTATCCCCTTAAAAGAGTACAAATTCCTTGAGAGAAGGGATAATGCCTTATCTCCACTCTATCTCTCCCAGCATCTAGCATATTGTTTTGCACATGGCAAATGTTATAGTCTTTTGTATATACACAGAATGATCCACATATAGCTTTCTTTAGTTGTTCTGTAGAAATACAAATTCACATTCACTGATCTAGGTGGCAAAAAAAATTAAAATTAAAAAAATCATGGAATAGCATTAGAGTTGGGAGGGAACTCCGAGTTAACTTATTCCAGGTATTCTCATTTTATGAAAGAGAGAACTGAGGTCCAGAGAGGTCAAATGACTTGTTTGGAGTAGTACAACTCTTAGACTCAGCTATAATTTGAAATGGGATCTTTTGACTCCAAGTTCTGTGTCCTTTTCACACCATATTTGACTGAAAGGATGGGGCAAGAGGGGCGGTGATGGAGAGAATTCCACCAGCAGTCATTTGCCATAGCTGGGAGGCTGGAAAGAAGTTTCTGAGAAAAAAGTGTGGCCTTTGGAATGGATTCTTTCAGTTCCTATTCACTCTGGCCAGTAATCAAAGAGATGTGATAAGGACATTTTCCCTTGGATCATTTCTGTCCAGCTTCTTCTCTCTTATGGGGAGAGAGATCATTTGGGGTGGGGGCAGGGAAGAACCTTGGCAGTTATTCCCCTAACTGGTCCTTACTTTACCATGACCTTGGGTGCTGAACTATAGAGAAATGATTAAGAATTAGAATAATTTTTGTGTTCTCTTTACTACCTAGTCAGGATTCTTATGTTTGAGGGAGCACCCTCTCTCACCACAATTGTTCACAGTGGTTATTTGACATATATTTATCCCTTGGGGATCAATGACAAACAGGTGGGTTGGACTCCCTTGTGATCTCTAGTCGCTAACCCTCTGCAGAACTGGCAAGGTCTGGAAGTTTTTTATTTTTATTTTTTTATTTATTTTATTTTATTTTTAAATTTTATTTGCATAACATATGTGTGGGTAATTCTTCAACAATAACTCTTACATAGCTTTCTGTTACAAGTTTCCCCCCCCCCCAACTCCCCACCCCTCCCCTAGATGGCAGGATATC
>JAJPUD010015297.1:0-37870 GCA_023553655.1 Myrmecobius fasciatus
GCCCCCTGAGTTACACAATTTGTGCAGAATCACAACGCTAGTAAGTATCTGAGGCCAGATTTGATCTTGTCTTCCTTATTTCAGTCCTGACACTGACCCAGCTACCTGTCCTACAAAACATATTAACTATATTTAAAAAAAAAAGAAATCTAAAGAAAGTGAAAAAAAGTATGTTTCAACCTTCAATTAGAATTAATCAGTTCTCTTTTTGGAGATAGGACTTATCTTGAAATATGGTATTGAATTGAAGTGTTAAAAGTCTTTAGCAATTGATAATTATTACAATATTGATGTTTTAATGCATATAATGTTGTCCTGGATTTGGTCACTTCAGTTTGTAACAGTTCATATAAATCTTCTCAGGTTTTTCTAAAACCATCCCTCTCTCTGTTATTAAAGCACCATCACATTCCACAACTTGTTTAACCATTCTTCAGCTGATTGGCATTCCCTCAAATTCCAATTCCTTGCCATTACAAAAATAGCTGCTATTGATATCTTTGAATAAATAGGTCTTTTTCCTTAAAAAATTATCTTTAGGATACATACCTACTAGTGATATTTTATAGCTTTTTGGACATAGTTCATAATAATTCTCCCTCATGGATTGAACCAGTTCAAAACTCCACAAACAGTGAATTAATGTACTTATTTTTCCTCATCCCTTCCAAAATTTGTGTTTTTTTCCTTTCTGTCATGTTAGCTGATCTGATAGGTATGAAATGGTATTCCAGAGCTGTTTAATTTGCATTTCTCAATAAATAGTAATTTAGAACAATTTTTCATATGACTATTGTTAGCTTTGGTTTCTTCTGAGAACTTACAGTTTGTATCCTTTGACAGCTTATCATTTGGGTAATGGCTTTTTACAAAATTGACAGTATCTTATATATTTGATAATTGAAACTTTGATCAGTTTTTTTTTACCAGCTTCCTTATTTCCTTCTAATTTTGTTTTTTTTTTGTTTCTGCAAAACTTTAAAAATTATATACAACCAAAATTATACATTTCATTTCTTGTTATTCTATCTCTTGTTTGGGCATAATTCCTCATTTATCCAAAGATAATTTTTTCCATGCTAGGAGAAACTTTTTAATAATTTTAACAAAACCAAAGTGGAGTAGTAGGTAGGTCATGTTTTCCCTTTCGTTAGCAAGTTTTAAGCAAGGACTGGATGACCACTTGTCAGGTATGTCATGGATATAATCACTTCTAATCATGAAATCAAAGATAAAGCAAGAAGGACCTCATACCTCATCTAACCACTTCATTTTATATATGAAAATGGTGAAGATTATTTTGGCTTAGTAACTTGCCTGAGGTCGGACAGGTGATCATAAATGCCAAATTTAAAACCAGGTCAGTATTCATTCTACCCAACCATGTTATTTCTTTTCTTCCAACTAGGACATTGTGATACCTCCCTTACAAGACGGTAATGAGAAAAGTACTTTGCATATTGTAAAACAATATAGAAACAACAGTAAAAACAGTAACAAATCTTGTCATATGGTCTATCCAGACTACACAGCCTAATTGAACCACATCTGAACATATTTTCCACTACTTTCCACTGTGAAGTATTCCCATTGTTCTTAACATGAGCAATGACCACTCTTATCTCCTTGTCTGTCCTCATGCAAAGAAATATAGGTGGAGTAATGATCCATGCGATTATCCATCTTTTAGGAATTTAATAAAATTTTATTGGTTATATCATTTTTTATGTGTTAAAATCAATGAGAAAAAAATGCCTCACTTAGATTTTATATTGTCCTCTCAAGACTTAACAGAATATTTTATATATACAATATAGCAAATAATATTTCAATAAACATTTATTATGTGCATAGTGTGTGCAAAGCGCAATATTCAGTATCAGGATATAAAGACAGATAAGACACAGATGCTACTTTCAAAGAGCTTATGCTCTAAAAAAGGGGAGGAGGAAAGAATAATCATTCTTATAAGGGAGAGTGTAATAAGAAGATGGATTGTAGATTATGTAAATGGGATGTTTGGTGGTGATTTACCATCCAATAGTGAAATAAGCTTCTCTCTGCCTATTCAAAACAGCACTCCTCCTAATAATTTCAGTGTGTCTTAAGTCTTCTGTGACACCTTTTTAGACTACTACAATCCTTAGGGAAATTTTATTTCCTGAAGTGCCATTATATTTATATTTGAATATCACAGTTTAGCAGTTTTTCTCAACAAAGAAAGAAGGTGTTGACTTTGATTCCTCTGATATATAGAATTCCTTTTTTGGGAAGCCCCTTCTTTGATACAGATCAAAAACTTATATAACTCTATAATCTTGGGAAATTTCCTGAGATAATTATTTTCCCAATATCATAGCAGAACTTGAAATTACCCCTTTCTGACCATAAGAACAGTTCTCTATTAACCCAGCTTGCCTATCTATGAGTAAGTCCCCTACAAAATGTGGACAGGAACCATAGCTTAAATTTTATATTTCTTATTGTGAATGTTACAGTATTGGTTTTACAGAATACAGCTCAATTTATGAAAGAACCATGTGAGTACTTCTTCCACACCTGTAGGTTGAATATATAAGGCTTTGCCTATTTTTTTAAACTTTTGATTGTTTTATTTTTTCTGGTATTAATTGTATATTAAATTTTTAATTATACATCTCTTTATGAATCATTGTAGGGAGAAAAAAATCAGAACAAAAGGGAAAAACCATGAGAGAGAAAAAAAGAGAAAAAAAAAGAAGTGAATATAGTATTTGTTGATTTAAATTCACTCTCCATAGTTCTGTTTCTGGATGCAAATGGTGTTTTCTATCCAAAGTTTATTGGAATTGTCTTGGATCACTGAATCTCTGAGAAGAATCAAGTGTTTCATATTTGATCATTGCACAGTCCTGCTGTTACTATGTACAATGTATTCCTGGTTCTTCTTATTTCACTCAGCATCTTTTCACAGAAATCTTCCCAGGCCTCTCTAAAATCAGTTTGATCGTCATTTTTTTTTTTACAGAACAATAATATTCCATTACCTTCATATACTTATTCAACCATTGCCCAATTTATGGGAATCTACATATTTTGCAATTCTCTGCTACCACAAAAAGAGTTGCTACAAACATTTTTGGCACATGTCAGTTCTCTTTCCTTTTTTATGATTTCTTTGGTATACAGACTCAATAATGGCACTTCTGTGTCAAAGGGTATGATCAGCTTTATAACCCTTTGGGCATAGTTCCAAATTGCTCTCCTGAATGGTTGAATCATTTCACAACTTCACCAGCAATGCATTGGTATCCCAGTTTTCCCACATCTCCTCCTAATGATAAACGATAATATTTATTATACTAATATGCATTAATATTATTATCTTAATATTTATTATTTATCATTAAAATAATATTTATCATTACCTTTTTCTGTCACCTTAGCCAATCTGAGAAGTGTGAGGTGGTACCTCAGAATTGTTTTAATTTGCATTTCTCTAATCAATAATGATTTAGAGCTTTTTTCATATAACTTTAGATGGCTTTAATTTCATTATCTGAAAATTATCTGTTCATATCTTTTGACCTTTTATCAATTGGGCAGGCTTTTCCTGTTAATAGGATAAGGATTTCTTAGGCACACAGAAATGTTTTTCTTATGTTTGGGATGGAATTAAAATCTATAGGGATTGGAGAAAGCTTATTATATATGGTTATACTTTGTTTCTATAGAAAACATATCTATAAGTAGAAACCCTAATTATTTGGGAACTGCCTATTTATAGAAACTTTGTCTTATGAATCATATTAATAAGAGGTTTTTACTAATTAACTGGAAATCCTACTTCTACAAAAGAATTGGATCTTATAGTCATAATGTAGAGAATTGGCTTTGATAATCTGAAACAGTGAATAAGAGGTAGAAAAAAGAAGACACACAGTAAGGCAGGGAAGAGTTTTAAGGACATCTTAGAATGAGATGTTCCAGAGCAGAATCATATGTTAATGACCAGTATAAGAAGAAGAAGACCCTGATGGAGTTGAGAAAAGGATGGATGAAGGGGTGCTTATGTGTAGTATGCTTTTGGTTTTTCATATTATCTAGGTTCTTTAAGGCTGAACAAAGATGATTTGAACTTGTACCAATTACAAAATCCACACAGGTTGATTAGGTTTGGAGAGGCTCAGAGGCACAAAGGTGCATACTAGGTAGAAATTTTATTTTGACCACTAAGTGTTGGATTTGTAATATAGAAAAACCAAGGGTTGAATCTTGCAAGCAACAAGATGAACCCCATCCCATATCTTTTCCTTTCTGGCAGAATCACTTACAAGTTATGACAATTTTATCATTTGTAAATAGAGAATATGTAAGTTTGATGGCTACCTCACAGGCAGTTATTGTGAAACTCAAATGTGATCGTGTATATAAAAGTTTTGGTAAAATCTGTAAGGCATTCCATGAGTAACAATTGTCATAATTAGTAAGTGGCTCTTCCAGAAAGAAAGGAAAAGTCACAGGATGGGATTCATCTTGTTTCTTGCTATACTGAGTATATAAGAAGTCATATCTAAGAATATATGTAAGGATATATTAAAGACATACAAAATTTGGGGATTGGTCATGTGACAAGCATCAGTGATAATGGATTGTGAAATATCAGAAGTAAAAGACCTTCTGTATGTCAAGGAGATATTGCTTTGTTGGTAATATATAAAAATGCTGATGATTTATACGGATTTATTTTGTATCCTGCAAATTTGCTGAAGTTGTGAATTGTTTCTAGCACTTTTTTAGTTGAGTCTCTAGGTTTCTCTAAGTATACCATCACATCATTTGCAAAGAGTGATAATTTGGCTTCCTCATTACCTACTCTAATTCCTTTTATCTCTTTTTCTTCTCTTATTGCCAAAGCTAACATTTCTTATACAATATTAAATAGTAATGGTGACAGTGGGCAGCCTTGTTTCACTCCTGATCTTATTGGGAATGGTTCTAGTTTGTCTCCATTACATATGATGCTTACTAATGGTTTTAAGTAGATGCTACTGATCTTTTTAAGGAAAAGCCCATTTATTCCTATATTCTCTAGTGTTTTTAATAGGAATGGGTGTTGGATTTTATCAAATGCTTTTTCTGCATCTATTGAGATAATTATATGATATTTTTTAGTTTGGTTATTAATATAATTAATTATGCTGATAGTTTTCCTAATATTGAACCAGCCCTGCACTCTTGGCATAAATCCTACTTAGTCATAGTGTACTATCCTGGGGATGACTTTCTGTAGTCTCATTGCTAATATCTTATTTAAAATTTTTGCATCAATATTTATTAGAGCAATTGGTCTATAGTTTTCTTTCTCTGTTTTCACCTTACCTGGTTTAGCTATCAGTATCACATCTGTACCATAAAAGGAATTTGGTAGTACTCCTTCTTTCCATGTTTTTTCAAATAGTCTATATAGTATTGGAGTTAATTGTTCTTTGAATGTTTGGTAGAATTCACATGTAAATCCACCTGGTCCTGGAGATTTTTTTCTTAGGGAGTTGTTTAATAGCTTGTTCTATTTCTTTTTCTAAAATGGGGCTATTTAAATAATTTATTTCCTCTTCTGTTAACCTGGGAAATCTATATTTTTGTAGATATTCCTCCATTTCATTTAGATTATCAAATTTATTGGCTTAAAGTTGGGCCAAGTGACTCCTATTTATTGCTCTAATTTCCTCATCATTAGTGGAAAGTTCTCCTTTTTTGTTTTTGATAATAATTTGATTTTACTTTCATTTTTCTAAATGCTGATGATTTATGTGGATACATTTACTATTTCTGCCTTTCTGCATTTGATTTTGAGTTTTTTATGCTCTAACACATGGTCAATTTTTGTATAAGTTCCATGAACTGCAGAGAAAAAAGTAAATTCCTTTCTGTCTCCATTCAATTTTCTCCAAAGATCTATCATACCTAACTTTTCTAACACTCCCTAACTTTTTCTTATTTATTTTGTGTTTTGATTTATTTATTTCTTAGAGAATAAGATTGAGATTCCCCCACTAGTATAGTTTTGATGTCTATTTCTTCTTGCATCTCTCTTAACTTCTTTTCTAGGAAATTGGATGCTATACTACTTGGTGCATATATGTTTAGTATTGATATTGTTTCATTATCTATGGTATTCTAGTAAAATATAGTTTCCTTCCTTATCTCTTTTAGTTAGATCTATTTTTGCTTTTACTTGATTTGAGATCAGGATTGCAACCCTTGGGTTTTTGTTTTTTTGTTTGTTTTTTTATTTTTGTTCACCTGAAGCATAATAGATTCTGCTCCAGCCCTTTACCTTCACTATGTATGTATCTCTATGCTTTAGATGTGTTTCTTCTAAACAACATATTGCTGGATTCTGGCTTTTAATGCAGTCTGCTATCTGCTTTCATTTTATGGGAGAGTTCATCTCATTCACATTCACAGTTAAAATAACTAATTCTGCATTTCCTGCCATCTTATTTACCCAAAGTTATGTTTTTCTCTTGCCTTTCCCCTTTCTCCCTTCCCCCCTCTGCAGTATAATGCTTTTGATAACCACCTCCCTCAAACAGTCCTCCCCCCTTTAGAGCCCCTCCTCCTTTTTATACCTTTCTCCTAATTCTTCTTTTTTCCTTTCTATTAGTCTATCCAGTTCTTTACCTCCTTTCCCTTCTACTTCCCTATATGAAGGGATAAGTTTCTCTGTGAAACCGAATGTGTCTGATATACTCTTTTAGAGACCAATCTAATGAGAGTAAGATTCACACAATGCTCATCCCCCTCCCTTCTTTCAATTATATTAGGTTTTTATTTGTTTCTTCATGAGATTTTACCTTATTTTTACCTCCTTTTTAAATCTTATTTTACCTCCTTTTCCTTCTTTTTCCAGTATGATACCCCTTCCACCTTAATTTTCTTTTTCATATTATTGAAGTAAAATCAAATTACACCCCCATTCTTTAAGTATACCCATAGTAGAAATATAGTTCTCAAGAGTTCTTTCTTTTTTCTCTTTTTATGCTTCTCCTAAGTTCTGTGTTTGGAGGTCAAATTGTTTGTTCAGATCTGGTCTCTTCATTAGAAATAGGTGAAATTCACCTATATCATTAAATATCCATCTTCTTCCCTGGAAGATAATGCTCATTCTAGTTGCATTGCTCATTCTTGGCTGTAATCCAAATTCCTTTACCTTTTAGAATATCTGAAGTCCGGGTCCTTCCATCCTTTAATGTGGAAGCTGACAGATCCTGGATGATTCTAATTATAGTTCCTTAGTATTTGAATTGTTTCTCTCTAGCTGCTTGCAATATCTTTTCCTTGGTGCAATATTCCTCAAATTTAGCCATGATATTCCTTGGGAATTTACTTTTGGGGTCTCTTTCAGGAGGTGATCGGTGAATTATTTAGATGGTGATTTTTCCTTCTGATTCTAAAACATCTGGACAGTTTTCTTTCATGGTTTCCTGGAAGATAGTGTTTAGATTCTTTTCTTCATCATGGCTTTCAGGATGTCCAATAATCCTTAGATTGTCTCTGCTAGATCCATTTTCCAGGTCAGTTGTTTTTCCTAGGAGATATTTCATATTTTCTTCTATTTTGTTTTTATTTTTTTGTTTTTGTTTGACTGATTCTTGAAGTCTTATTAAGTCATTCACTTCCATTTGCTCAATTCTAATTTTTAATGTATTATTTTCTTCAGTTACCTTTTTTAGCTCCTTATGTAATTGGCCAATTGAATTTTTTGGTTCATGCAGTCTTTTTCCATTTCACCAATTTTGTTTTTCAGTTAATTAATGTCTTTTTCCATTTCACCAATTTTGTTTTTCAGTGAATTGGTGTCTTTTACATATGTCTTTTTTTAGGGCATTATGTTCTTCTTGCAATGATCTCATTTGATTTCCCCATTTTTCTTCTAACTCTCTTTTGAGATTCTTTATACAAACTTCCAGGAAAGCCTTGTGAAATGGGGACCAGCTCATGTCTCACTTTTTGGCTTCCTCTGTAGTTTCTTTATGTTTATGAACTTCAGGATCCTCAGATGTTCTCCTTTCTCTCCATAAAAGCTGTCTATGGTGAGAGTCCTTTTTAAATTTTTTATTCATTTTTTTAAAGGCTTGAGGTCTGTTTAAAGCAGTGGAGAGACAGCTGCTTTAATTTGTTCTGGGGCAGTTTGGCTGATTGTCTTCAGGTGCTGGGTAGCTCAGGGTTCTTAGTGTTTTACAATGTACTTTTTACAAAAGGCAAATCTGCTTAAGCACCTGCCCTCAACAGGGCAGAGTGACCCAAGAGCCTCACAGAAAATTCCCAGGTGATTAGCATCTGCCACTCTGAGTGGGCCAGCTTCCTGCCCTATTTCCTGGAGCTGCCGTCTGAGCTTGGCAAACTGACCAACTCCCTGCCTGTCTGAAATAGACCTGTTCTGAAGCTCTTCCAACGTAACTTCTTCTGGAAATTTGTTGCACTCCAGATATTTGGGGGTGCTTTGTCTCCAAAATCAGTTTAGAGGTTTAATCTGCTGTTGGTTTGAGGGAAAGTCAGAGGAAGTCACAGAGAGTCGTGTCTTCACTCCGCTATCTTAGCTCTACCCCCATTTTTATAGTTCTTTAAGGTTTGCAGAGTACTATCCTTTTGTAAACTCATTTGACTCTACAATAATTCTGTGAAGTAGGTGCTATTATTGTCTCCATTTTATAGATGAAGAAATTGCAGCACAAAGAATTTAAGTTATTTGGTCAGGGACAAGCAGATAGATAGTGAGGATTCAAACTCAGATTTTCCTCACTTCGAGCACTTTTGTTCTATGTACTTTGATAAAGAGTACACATTATAGCTTCCAGGCAAGCCTCATTTTTTTAGTACAAAGACAAAATCTTAGATATCGTGGGGGGTGGAGAGGGGAAGGAGGAGAAGGTCTATAAGCTTTTTTTTGCATTTAAATTCTAGAAGTACAAAACACTGCCCTCCTCAAAGTGATATATATCTGAGTAGAACACAGAGGGATTATACTACCTCACAGATCAGGTGCAAGAGTAAAATGAAATTAAGTTATTAAGCAGCTAAGATATATTAGGAATCATATTGGGTTTGGGGAATATAAAGACAAAGAAACAAACAAACAAAATTGTTCCTGCCCTTAAGGAGATGTCTTTTATTTCTAAGCAGACTTAGCAAAGAAACAGAAAGTCAGGATGTTAGAAGAGCAGAAGCCCAAGAATCTCATCTATAGTGAGGTGCGATAAGCTGCTCAAGGTCACAAAGAAGGAACACAGAATAAATCTTTATTTTACATAACAATACCTATTTGCCATTTGGCCATTCCTGTTTCTGACCAGATTTAGGTCTACTACTCTGTAGCTGTGCCTTATTCTGAATCATGGTCTCTGTTTTAAAATCTAGTATAACCTCAAACCCTCACTTTTTACTCCCTCTGTTTATTTTAATTCAAAAATTTGGGATCATCTTTGACTCTGAACTTTGCTAGAGTCTACTTAACTACAACAGCTTAGAAGAAAGCCCTTAAGCATCTTCTTGTGGGTATATGAAAGAAATTTCATTGCTGTATGACATATTAAGATTATGGCACATTTAGAGCCTTTTATATCCTTATTCTGGTCTTTATTTGCCTGGATACATATGGCTTACTACCTACAACTTTTATCCCTGATGGTCATAAAATATCAAAATAAGTATAATAAGAAATCACTTAAGAACTATTTACAGAAACTTTAGTTTTCCTTGATTGATTGTAGCTTCAAAAAAGCTATTTTGCAAAGTAATGTTGTGGTAAATTAAAAAAAAAATTAATTATATTATTCTTTGAAACCTACATGTCTTTTCTTTAGTGATACTAATATGTGTTATTATAGTGTCAGATTTATTAATTCTTTATAGTGTTTTGTAAGTTACTGGGGGGAGCAATTTTTTAAAACTCCCATCATAATCAATTTCTAATTCTGTTACAGGATTTTGGTAGGCAGCTTATTTATCAAATGCTAAAAAATCAATTTTCTTCTTTCTCTTTAATATTTAAAATGTAATAAAAATCTCTACTCTTAGTTTTTAAGAGTATTTAAGATTTAGGATACACTTTTTAAAATTTTAATGTATTTATTTACTTAAAACAAATGCAAAATAAAAAAAGGTAGGAAAAAAATGACAGAAAAAGAAAGGGAAAAAAAAAACATTGTCATGTGCCCAGCAGAATATTAGGATGAATTCAAAATATGTAATAATAAATTTCCAGTTCAAGAAAGCATATATAATAATAGAAGACATTTTATTCATAACTCCATCTTTTCTTTGCTTCCTTATAGATTTTCTTTTATTTTCTGCTGTTTACTTTTCATTTTATTCTTTTTTCCCTCTTTTTAGCCTCCCCTCAACTCTCGCAAGCAGGCCACAATTAAGCACACATATATTTATCTACATCCATACACCCACACATATACATACACATATGTATGTATACACATCTAAAGTATTAATACAATGACGTATAATGTAGATTTCACTCTTGATTGAATCTTGTTAAAGTTTGATTTTGTCTGAGACCAGTGATTACTACCCTTACTTTATTTTTTTCTACTAAATTCTTCTCCTGATCATTTTTAATGTGTCTGGGTATATCTCATTTCCTATTTCTGTTAACTCTTCTACCTTGCCTTGTTATTATTTAATCTCCCTTCAGCTCCCTTACCCCTACTCCATGGATTCCTCATTTTATCTTCTCCTCCACCCTTTTCTTGCTTTTTCCCTTTCCCTTAAGGTACACACACTTTATCCCACTTCTCTTATTTTACACTCACACCTGCCTTATCCTATTCCCTTCCCTCTTATTATTTTAATAGATTTTAGAGAGTGCTAAATATACACATACACACATATACACAAACACACATATGTACACACATATATGTATATGTATATGAATGTATATATGTGTGTGTAGTTCCCTTTTTAACCCATTCCTGATAGAACTACCAATCCCTCATCAATCATCTAATTTCTCCTGTGTTGATTCTTTTTTTCATACCTCATTCGTATAACAGAATTAACTATTTTTACCTTTTCCAACAAGGTTGTGCTTTTTAGATTTAGATTAGTGTACTTAGGTCTACTCCAGTCTTTCTTTTGGATTACACAATTACTAATGACAATCTTAGACATATGGTTTACATTTCCATACATAAAACATAAACAATTTGTCCTTATTGAGTCCCTTGAAATTACCCTTTGATTGAAAAAATATATTGGCTCTTGTTTGTCAATTTTTTTATTGAGTTTAGTTAGATTTGTTTGCAACAAAATCCTGAAAATTCTGAAATGTCATTTTCCCCCTATTCAATAGTATACTTAATTTTGCTGGATATAATATTTTCTGCCGCAAATCTAGTCATTTTAATTATGAATACACAGTATCCTAGGACTTGTAACTGTTTGATAAAGTCTGTGCAATTCTAATTTGTAGCTTCAGCATATTTTAATTGTTTTGTTGTTGTTGCTTGTAAAATTTTCTCTTTGATCTGAGGGTTTCAAAATTGAGCAATAATTTTCCCATATGTTTTCCTTGTGGAATTTTCTTGAGGTGATTGGTAAATTTTTCTATGTTCTTTCCCCTCTTATTCTATCTCTTTGGGATGCATATTTAAAATGTTTTTTGTATTATTGTATCAAGTTCTTTTTTTTTGTTCATGGCTTTCAAGTAGAGCAAATATTTTTATGTTTTATCTTCTTGATCTTTTCTCCAGATCTGTTGTTTTTATTATGAGATGTCAAACATGCTTTTTTGTTTTAAAAAATATTTTATTCTAATATTTCTTGTTCTCTTACAACTTTGCTGACTTCCCCTTGCCCAATTCTAATTTTCAAAGTCATTCTCTACTTTAAGATTCTGAATCACCTATTCTAGTTGGTTGACTTTCTTTTCATAATCTTTTTTTCTTGGATTATTCTTGTCTTTCTCTCCCCCCCCATTTCTCTATCTCTCTTTCTCTCTCCCCCCCCTCTTTTTTCCCCAGTCTCTCTCATTTTACTTTTAAAGGTTTTTTTTTGAGTTCTTTTATAAATCCATTTAAAGCAAGTAACTGGGGTAGGAGAGGCTTCTTAAAAATATAATATAATTTTAATTTATTTTTAAATTTAATTTCTAATTTTAGTGGTAATTTTAAATTAACTTATTTTTAAAATTTCATTTAAATTTTAAATTAAATTAATTTTTTTATTTCATTATATGAAGATGAACACCATTTTTCTCTATCCTCATAGTAGCTTTTTGTAGTTGGGTTCTTTCTCCTTTGCCTACTAGTTGTGGAACAGGAAACTTAATCAGTCCATTTGGTTTCTATTTTCAGAACTTTTTATTTTAATGATAGCTTTTTATTTTCAAAACATATGCAAAGATAGTTTTCAACATTCACCCTTGCAAAACCTTGTGTTCCAAACTTTTCTTCTTCTCTTCCCCCACCCTCTTCCCTAGACAGCATGTAATCCAATATATGTTAAACATACAATTCTTCCAGACTTATTTATACATTTATCACACTAAAAGAAAAATCAGATCAAAAAGGGGGGGAATGAGAGAGAGAAAAAACAAGAAAACAACAACAACAAAAAAGTGAAAATACTTTATTGTCATTTACATTCAGTCACCACAGTATCCTTTCTGGAATCAGATGGCTCTCGCCATCACAAGTCTTATTGGAATTGGCCTTAATCACCTACTTGGTAAAAATATTCAAGTCCATCACAGTTGATCATCACATAAACTTGTTGCTGGGTTCTAATCATTTCACTTAGCATCAGTTCATATAAGTAGGCCTTTCTGAAATCATCCTGCTGATCTTTTCTTATAGAACAATAATATTCTATAACATTCATATACCATAACTTATTCAGCCATTCCCCAACTGATGGGCACCTACTCAGTTTCTAGGTTTTTGGTACTAAAAAAAGGGCTGCTACACACATTTTTGCACATGCGGATCCTTTTCCCTTTTTTATGATCTTTTTGGGATACAGACCCATTGGATTAAAGGGTGCACACAGTTTGATAGATACTTTGGGCATAGTTCCAAATTGCTCTCCAGAATGTTTGGATCAGTCTACAACTCCAACAACAATGTATTAGCATCCCAGTTTTCCCATAACCCCTCTAACATTTATCATTCTCTTTTCCTGTCATCTTAGCCAATCTGAGAAGTGTGTAGCAGTACGTCAGAATTGTCTTACTTTGCATTTCTCTAATCAAGTGATTTGGAGCATTTTTTTTCACATGACTTGAAATAATAGCTTAATTTCTTTGTCTGAAAATTATCTGTTCAAATCCCTTGACCATTTATCAATTGGAGAATGTCTTGTAATCTTATAAATTTGAGTCAATTCTCTATAAATTTTAGAAGTGAGGCCTTTATCATAACGCTTGGATATGAAAATTTTCCCCAATTTCCTACTTGCCTTCTAATCTTGGAAACATTGTTATTGTTTGTACAAAAATTTATTTAATTTAATAGAATCAAGCATCTCTTTTGTATTTCATAATGTTATCTAGTACTTCTTTGGCCATAAATTCCTACCATCTCCACATATCTAAGAGATAGATTATCATTTGTTCTCCTAATTTGCTTATTGTATCACCCTTTATGTTTAAATCATGAATCCATTTCAACCTTAAATTGGTATATAGGTTGTTAGGTGTTGGTCAGTATTTAGTTTCTGCCATAATGTTTTCTGATTTCCCCAGAAATTTTTGTCAAATAGTGAGTACTAATCCCAGAATCTGGAGTCTTTGGGTTTATTAAACACTACATTATTATAGTTATTGCAGTATCAGAACTTTGAACTCATCCATCCTGTTCCCATTGACTCTCTTGTTTGCATATCTAAAGTATATTCTACTTCCTCAAGTCTCATTGTGTACCTGACAAATTTGTTCTAGACTAGTTTCCTCCCTTCCAATTTCTTCCCAATTCCTTTCCCTGTCTAGACTCTGCCCTTATTTTTCTCCCCTTTCTCTCTCCTGACTTAAAAAAGTCCCCATGTCCAGAAGCAAGTTACTTAATTATATATGAATCTGCCTTGCTTAGTCATGTTTGGTTGATACTGTGGGATGTAATAAATGGCATCCTTTGTCCCAGGTTAAATATATCATGTGAGTGTTTCATGAATAAAACCATTCTCCTAAAATTACTACTTCAAGCATTTTTTAAATAAGAGTTTGTTAGTGTAATTGACAAGGTCAGAGTAGCAATTCCTTGTTAGAAATAAATATATGACAAATTCACAATGGCTATTCTCTTTGACAAAAGACAGGTTTATTTAGATTACAGATAAATGAGTGGTAAAATAGGCACCAGGAGTGGCAAATAGGAAAGAATTGGGAGATCATATAGTTGGCAAAGAAGAGACAAATTTCCCAGGGGAATTTACAGTTAACCAGGAGAAAGTAAATACTCCATGATGTGGGAGTAAGCCATTGAATGGCAAGTGAGATTCATAGATGAGTTTATCAGACTAACCAGTAAGATAGAAGAAGGAGAAAGGTGCCATTAAAGGGAAGGCAGTATGAGGGAGAGAGACTACCTCATAGTGGAATTAGTCCTGCAAAGAACTTAGCAAATATCTTAATCATTAACAGATTTTTAAAGGGGAAATACAGCCTTGGAATTTTCGCAGGGAAGTAAAGGCAGGAACTCAGAAGGGGAGGATCAAAGAGAAGGAACTTAGAGGAAAGTGGGTGATCAAAGAGACAGATATATTGCACCTGGCAGACCTATCTAAAGATATGCTAATCAATATTTCAAAGATTGTTTAAAGATGCACAGAGGTAGGTGGAGGTTGTCAAAGAGTCCCATCCTCATAATCATGCTATACAAATAGGATAGTCTGGGAATTGGTTATATTTGATAATAACCATTTGGGCTTCTTTCTAACAGGGTAAGTCCACATCATAATTGTCTCTAGTACTGGAGTGGGCTGGAGAGAAGGGATGGTCCTTCTGGCTTCACATCAGTTCCCTGGCCTGGAATCCCAAACCAAGAACTCTATCCTCCTTTAAGTTCCTGCAGCCAATAGCTATTCTACCCTACTGCTTTTGCACTAACCAGGCGTGTGCTGGTTCCTTCTTTCCCAGGGCACTATCTTAGCAGCACAGCTGGGCCTGGCAATCCTTATCAAGGGTTTCCTCTATCTTCTTGGACTCAAACCCCAAATCCTCACACTGTTTAGAAGGTTAAAGTTCTTATGGCTGGGGCTGAGGCTACCACTGAATCCAGCTATCCCCAGGACTTCCTGTTTGCTATTTTTTGGGCTGCTAGCCTGGAAGTATTTATACTTCACACCAGTTAAATCTCAGTCCTGGGGTCTTTTTTTCTGATCTTTTCCAGTTGTTTTAGGAGGACCCCTGTTTTGGCTCAAGTTTTATTTGTTTTTAATTGGATCTACATTTGCCCTGAGGTGCAGTTATGTTTTGTTTGTGTGGGAAATCTTGAGAGTTTGGAATTTTCTGATCTATTCTGTTATCTTCCCAGAATCATCCCTGTGTATATATTTTTCTAAACTAAGGAGAGAGACAATTTCTTTTTTCTCTAGAACCTTAGTGTGACTAAATTTAAATAATTTGTTCTTTCTTTCCTTTTTTTCATTCATTCACTTGTTCATTTATTCAATTAATTTGTCTGCACTAAACATATACAAATGATCCTCATCAAAATTACTTGTCACTATTTCCCAGGTTTTATGAAATTAATATTTTGAAAGATAATTCATGAAATCAGAGCAAAAGTAATTTAATTAAATATGAATTCAATATTATAAGGAATTGAATTAGATTATAAATATCTCACCTATTAATCTGTCTGTCCCTAGCCATGAGGGACCTACATATCACAGTGTTTAATACATATATTTCTCTTTCAATCTTACTTTAGCATTTAATTGAGTATTGAAGATCTTTTAGAGAACTGGAGTTTTAAGACATCTGAAGAAGTTCTGTGGCTTTCTTTATCTCTTTCTCCATACCGGTCTGGCTTTTGAAATATTCTTGTCTGAGCATAGTTTAGATAATGGTTGCTATTTCTCCCCAGTCTTTCTGCCCGTATCCATATCTTTGAGTATCTCTAAATGTCTCTATCCTGAGACTCCATTTAGCCTAGTGGTTTTAATCAGAGTTCATATTGAGTGATATTGCTACACATGTGGATTCTCACACATCTTTCTGGAAAATGTAGTCCAGAGAATTTCATCAGCGAGTTACGTTCTTTCTCAATATCAATCATTAGGAGAATAGAGATTCTGTCTACAGTCAATAAGAACTCTACACCAAAGTAGAACTTTTCTACATCTGAATACTCTGAGCTTTATTGTGTCACCTCATTTTCATTTTAGGGTAGTTAAAACTTAAATCCAGGCTTAGTGATGGTTTCCAGGATTGGAGGGACTGGAGAAGGAGGGAGAATTTGCAGGGGAAAGAAAATGAGATGAGACTTGAAATGCCTACGTAATGGTATTTCTGAGGACCGAATAGGAAACTTGCAGAAAGTAAATGTATTTTTAATATTATAGTCATATAACTAAGGTTTGAAAAATTGAATGTTAAAAAAAGAAAAAAGTTCATTTGACTATTTCACAAGGTTTCTCAGTAAATTAGGTTTTCTCCACTATTTTGAGAAAAGATAATGAAAAGAAAGTATTAAGTGAAAAGACAGATGTCTACTATTTTGGCTGCAACTATAATATGAGTCTTTTAAATTTCCATTTAGCTCTTTTCCTCTACAAACCTTTTAATTAGATCTGTCTTTGCTATTTCTTTTATCTTATCATAATTGATATTCTTGCCCTTTTAATTCAACTAAAGCATGATAGAATCTGCTTCAACTCCTTATTTTAACTTTATGTGTATATTTTTTGTTGTTTAAGGGTGCTTCTTTTAAACCACATATTGTTAGATTCTGTTTTTTAATTCATTCTACAATCCTTTTCCATTTATGGATGAATTCATTCCATTTACATCCATGACTATAACTGCTATATATTTAATCCCTTCTTCCTCCTCTCTTCCTTGTCCTCCTCCTGTTTCATCTGCTTCTCCAGTTTTTTTTTCACTTCCTTCTCTCCTTCTTCTCCTCTCCCTCCTTTTTTTTGGAAAACGTGAACAGTAGATTCTTTCAATTTTTGCTTTTCCATCTTGTTCTAAGCTGTCTGGATATTTTTCTTTTATGATTTCTTGAAATATTATGTCCAGCCTCTTTTTGGAGGAGGTTATAGCTGTCAGGTAATTTGATGATTCTTAAATTATCTCTTCTCATAATGTTTCCCAAGTCAGTTGTTATTTAAGATATTTAAAATTTCCTTCTCTCTCTCTCTCTATATATATACACATATATGTGTGTGTATGTGTGTGTATACACATATTTGACTTTCCTTTACTATTCCTTGATTTATCATGGAGTCATTCACTTTTATTTAGTTGATTCAGTTTTCAAGGAGTTTTTTTCAAGATAGATATCCATTTTTTCTCTTTAGTACATTTTTAGGTTATACATGTACATTTATTTTTATATATTTCATATGAATTATGTTGAGAGAGAAAAATCAGGACAAAAAAGTGAGAAAAAATACCAGAAGAAAAAAAATAGATGAAAATAGTATGTGTTGCTCCACAATCAGTCTCCATAACTCTTTTGGAATGTGGATGTTGTTTTTCATTCAAAGTTTACTGGAATTGCCTTGGATTGCTGAATTGTTGTGACAAGCTAAATCTATCATAACTGATCATCACACAATCTTCTTGTTGTTATGTATGTTTTCCTTGTTCTGCTTTCTTCACTCATCATCAGTTAATGCAAATCTTGCCAGGCTTTTCTAAAATAATCTTGTTCATCATTTTTTATAGAATTACAATATTCCATTACTTTAAAAAAAAAAGTAACACCGTAACTTATCCAGCTATTCTCAATTACTAGGCATCCACTCATTTTTCCAATTCTTTGCCATCACAAAAAGAACTTCTCCAAATGTTTCTATACATGTTGGTCCTTTTCTCTCTTTTATAATTTCTTTGGAATACAGACCCAGTAGTAGCACTGCTGGATCAAAGAGTATGCACAATTTGATAGCTCTTTGGGCATAGTTTCAAATTGCTCTCCAGAATGGTTGGATTGATTTATAACTCCACCAACAATGCTTTTTGTCCCAGTTTTCCCACATCGACTCCAACATTTATCATTAGCTTTCCTATCATCTTAGCCAATCTGAGAGTTGTGAAGTAGTATCTTAGAGCTGTCTTAATTTACATTTTTCTAATCAATAGTGATTTAGAGCATATAGATGACTTTAATAGTATATTTGTTCTGCCTATTTCTTCCTATAACTGAATTAAGTTTTTCTTTAAGAATTTGGATGCTCTACCACTTGGTGCATATATGTTTAGTGTTGATATTACTTCATTGCCTATGGTACCTTTTAACAAGGTGTATCTTCCTTCCTTATCTCTTTAAATGAGTTCTATTTTTATTTTTACTTTGAGATCAGAATTGCTACCCCTGTTTTTTGTTTCAGCTGAAACATAATATGTTCTTCTCCAGCCTTTTACCTTTATTCTCTGTGTATCTCTGTTTCAAACGTGTTTTTTGAAAACAACATTTTGTAAGATTCTGGCTTTTAGTCCAGTCTGTTTCTGTTTTATGGGAAAGTTCATCCTATTTATGTTCACAGTTAGAGTTAACATCTATGCATTTCCCTCCATCCTATTTTCTCCATTCTATATACTTTTTTCTCTCTTTCTACCTTGATCTTCCTTACTAATGTTTTGACTTTGACTAACTTCAAATTGTCTTCCCTTATATCTCCTCTCTTCCCTTTTTGAAAACTTCTTTCTCCTAATGTTTCTGCCCTCCTTTCTAACCAGCCCTTTCTTTCCCCCTTTCTTTTCTTACTTTCTATAAAGTAAAATAAATTTATATACCCAACTGAGTGTGTATGTTAGTCTTTATTTGAGCCAAAACTGATGAGATTGAGGTTCAAACAAGTCTCATCCCCCTCTCTTCTTTTCTTTCATTGTGATAGTTTTTGTGCCTCTTCATGTGATCTAATTTTCCCCATTTTACCTCCTCTTTCTCTTCTCCAAGTACAATCTTTTCCTACCCTTTAATGTCTTTTTCTTTAATATCATCACATCAGAGTCAACTTATACTGACATTCTCTATGTATGCCCTCTCTAATTCCCCTAATAAAAAGATACAATTCTCAAGAATTACAAGTTTCATATTCCCATGTTGGGATATAAATACTTTAACCTTTAAGTAATATATTTTTTTTCTTTCCTAGTTATCTTTTTGTGCTTCTCTTGAGTCCTATATTTACAGATCAGATTTTTCATTCAGTTTTGATCTTTACAATAGAAATGATTGAAAGTCCTCTGATTTATTGAAGGCCTATTTCCTTCCCTGAAAGATGATCTCCAGTCTCACTGGGAAGTTGATTCATGGTTATAATCCAAGGTCTTTTGCCTTTCAGAATATTGTATTGCAGGCCCTCTGATCTTTTAATGTAGAAGCTGGCAAATCTGGGGTAATCCTGACTGACTCCTTGATTTTTCTTGAAGTCCTTCCAACTTTCTTGAGCTGGAATATTATTTCATTTGATCTCCTCACAGATTCTATTATTCCAGAATGTTCAGATGCTTGGTTTCAAGGGTTTTTTGAGGAAAACTGGGAGAATCTGAGGAACTTCCTGGTTTCATCCTGCCATCTTGGCAGTACTTCAGAACTTCAAGGAGTTATTTTATTAGTTAAATTTTTGAACCTTTTCCCCCCAAGCTATAAATTCTATTTTCACATAGTATGTTCATTTCTATATCTCACTTTTACCATTTTGTTTCTTCACTCTCATTTGGTTTTTAAAACATGTTTTTCATTTTTTATTTTAAGGTTTGCTTTAACTCTCCTAGGGATTCATGTTGAATTTATTTATCTTTAAGGCTTTGCCTGTAGATGTTTTTGAATCATTCTCTTCTTATGGATTGTTATCTTGAGCTCATTGGGGTAGGATTTTTTTTTCATTCTTTTAGTCTTTTTCTTGACTTTGGATTTTATGTTGGTGCTGAGCTTTGTGCAATTTCAAGGAGGATGTGTGACCAGAGCATCTGTTTTCTTCTATCTACCTGCTGCTTTCATAGTTTAACCTATAAGCTTTTAGTATTCCCAAAATGATGGGATTCAGGGAAAGTTTTGCTCTTTCCTCCTGTTCTGAAATCTGCAAGTTCTTTACTTGGCTGGGGTCTTTCAGCTTATTGTGGATTAGGAGTTTCAGTAAACTGTTCCTGGACTCATTGACTACTGGTTGAAGGTTCTGTAGGCTCAGGGAGACTCACTGTAGACTTCTCTTTTGTCTACCCTGGTTATTCCATTGAAGGCTGCCAATTTGGAAGAGTAACTAGATATAAGTCCCCACTCTGCTTCTACCATCAAAACCACATTGATATACTTTTGCTTTTGACACTTGTTCCTTGATCAGTACATAGCTAGGACCCATGCTTACATTTGTGTTCCTCTGTGCCCTGGATTTGTAGCTTCGAATAGGAGAGTGGTAACACCACTGCCATATAGCAACCCCTTCCAATGCCTGAACTTGTTTAGGGATCTCCTGCAATCTCTTTTTGCTCAGGTGCTTCCTGTCTGTACTCAATCTCAGCTCTCTTTTGGTGTTTGGGGTGTCTAATGCCCCCTACTGCATATTCCCAATTCTCAGTGCTGGAAGAGCTCTCTGCACTCTGCAGTCTGGGTTGGAAAAATAATTCATGGATGTTTTCTTGACTTTCCAATTAGAATTGGATGAGGTTCATTTTCTAAATCTTTGTGAAAGAAAGAATGAGACTGTATTGCTCCCTCTTACACTACCATCTTGACTCCACCCTCACCTACTCCATAATAATTGATTATTAAATGTTTAGTGTGAGCTGATACTTTGAAAATAGGCAAACGCTACAACTTAAGGCTTGGTTGTTGTTGTCTAGACTCAATAAATTGATAGAGATGATGCTAATAATGCAGATTAAACTTAAAAATGAACTTATTGTTAAACTGGCATAACATTTACTGGAATACTCCTAAGAAAAGTTATCTTTAGGTATCACAAGGGCTATCATGTGAAAGAGGGGTAAGATTTATTCTAACTGGCTCCAGAGGGGTCAGAATTTAGAACAATGTTTGAAAGTTGAAAAAATACAGATTTTGGCTTGATGTAAGGAAAAACTTCCCATATAAAAGTGCTTGTATCAGGACCTCATTGGGGGAAGTAAGATAGCTCCTTTGGGAGTTTTTAATTAGAGGTCAAATGATAACTTGCTGGTGATTTTATAAAGGAAATTTGTGTTCCAGTATTCATTGCACTAGACAATCTCTGAAGTCCTTTATAGTTCTGAAAATCTGTGAAACTTTGTTCATCGAAATCACAGAGAAAGCAAATGGATAAGGGCAGCAAATTTTTGACCCTCCACAAGTAACCACATCATTGCTCCCGTTATTCACCAGATAAATTAATGATCATGGTTGCCTCTGATGTATAAATTCTTAAGTTAGAGCTGGAAATAGCACAGGTCAATCAAGGCTTTGCTCAGGGCACTGACATCTGGGTGCAGAACAAAGATTATACTTTAATTCTCACCACCCAGAAGCCTAGAGCATTGCTTCCCTATCTTGCCCATCACAAACCTGTGGCTAGCTCTTTTCTAGGACTCACCTTCCCAGTAAAAGAATTAATAGAGTATATTCATCATATCTGGAGATACAGGAACAGTATAGGATCAAAAACAAAGAAAATGGGTTGGCAATTATTTGCTATGTCCATGTCCTAAATGACTCTACCGTTTACTCATTGAGAGCAAAGTCTGTGTCTCACACCTCTCTTTTAGTCCCACCATCAATAAATTGGTAAACAGTAATTAATGAACTATTGTTTGTCAGACACAGAGTAAGCCCCATTGTTACACAGCTAAAACAGAAATGGTCCATCCAGAGTAAAATGCTTTTTCATAATTACGAAAATATAGGTTTCTTCCTATAGACATACTACATCACCATTCTATACTATAAACACTTGGGTTGGCTCCAACCCAGAGTCAAAATCTTTTAAAGCATTCATACACCATTATAATTAGAGCTCTGAAGCTGAATTAGTTTTTATAGGCTTGATACTTGTCATGTCCTGTAGTTAGCAAATTCATCTTTAATTTTTTGTGATTTAGAACCTTATAACACAGTGAAAATCTCTTCTCTCTTATTTCTTTCCCTTTACTCTCCTTTCTATCCAGCTCCATCTCAGCTTCCCATTGGTGCTTTCTTTCTCTGTTCTCTCTTTATTCTCTCAGTGCTCTTTTAACCATTTTCTTTTTTTGGTTAACAGACAGCCTAGATTTCTTCCTTCTACCATCTTCCCACAAAGTTTCCCACAAAGAAACTCCATCTTTAGGCACCTTCACCAATACCGACACCAACTCCCTCTTCAATATCTCTCTTAATAAGAGTGCTCATATTTCTTGCTCCCTGTGACTAGTTCAAAATTTCCTTGAGACCTCTCTTCAAATAGAGTTTATTATATTCTACCCAGATTTTTGTTACTGACATCTATGAATCTTTTTACTGCCCTAGAGTTTCAGAACTTGACTCACAGATTGAGATAGCCAATTACCTTTATTTTCATTGTTAACATTTATACTTTGGAAATAGGTAAACACTATAAATCAGGGCTTCGTTTATTTTGATTGTCTAGACATAAGAAAGTGATAGAAAAAAAATAAATAAAATGGATTAAACTTACCTTTTTAAGCTCCTTTTGTAACTGACCAATTTGTTCATTGCAATCTTTTTTCCACTTCACTAATTTTATTTTTCAATAAATTGATGTTTTTATCATATGTCTTTTGGAGGGCTTCTTTCACTGACTTCAGTTTATTTTCCCATTTATCCTCCAGCTCTCTTTTGAGATTCTGTATGCAATCTTCCAGAAAGGCCTTTTGAAAAGGGGACCAGTGATGGCTCTTAATAACATCCTCTGTAGTTTTGTCTAAAGGAACCTCAGGATCTGGGGTCAGCCCTTCTTTCTCTCCATAAAAGCTGTCTATGGTGAGAGCTCTCTTTTGCTTCTTCATTTTTTTTTTTTAGACAGCGTGTATGTCTCTTTAAGGTTTGGAAAAACAGCTGCTGAAGCTCTTTGCCCTGGGGCAATTTGGCGAATTAATTTTAGGTGCTGGGCCGGTGGGGGCTAGGACTAAGTCCGAATTACTCCTTTAACAAGGCAAGTCTGCCAGAACACCTGCCCCCAATCAGGGCAGAGTGTCCTGAGTGTCTCATAAACTCCAGGTGTTTGGAATTTGGAGTTTGGAGTTTTTGCCACAATGAGCTGAGTCCCACCCTCACTTCCAGCCCACTCCAGAGTCCTTTGTTTATCCCTCTGTCTGAGTTAGACAAACCTGATATAAAGTTCTTCAGAGATATCTACAAGCAGTGTCCAAGTATTTCTGAATTCGTTGACTTGAAGATCAGTTCAGAGGCTTATTTTATTGTTGATTTGAGAGAAGATCGGAGGAGGATGCAGAGAGTCACCTTTTCACTCCGCCATCTTGGTTCAAAATGGATTAAACTTAAAAGTGTATTCTGCATACACTTTCCATCCCAGAGATCCAGTCATCAAACATTTAATATTACTAGACCTTGTTCACTGTCTTTTTCCCCATTTTAACACTCCTCCTTCTAAACATTTTAAACTTTCAATTCCTTAGCCCCTTAAATGGCTTTAACCTCTTTTTGTAGACTACTTTAATCAGTCAAGGAGGAGTTATAACCTGGATGACTATGCCTCATCGCTACTCAACTTAATTTCCCTTAGATGTTAGAATTCTTCATTATGACTCGTCAGTATATTTGTTTAAATGTACCAAAAATAATGGAAAAGCCTTATGAACACAAATAATGTCTCATATTTAAACACTGTATTTAGATTGCAGATACAATGTAGCATAGTGGAAAAAGAGCTGCCTTTGAAGTTAGGATGTCTTCAATTCAAGTCCAATGAAATAACAGTCTCTGACCCCATCCTTCAGGATTACAAAGAGCTTTCTTTCCTCATGTAATTCTGAATTAGTTAGATAATCCAAATGATTAACTTTTCAGAGCTAAATAAGAAATTTCAATTTCAAAATATCACAGATGGTCAGAGTAAGGAAGGAATCATGAAACTCATTTAGCACAATTGAGCTAACTCATTTTAGAAATAAAGAAACTGAGGTCCAAAAAAGTTGTAGGACATGCCCAAAGTCACATAGTGGCTAAGCAGTATCTCATATTAGTCTTTGGACCTGAATCACACTGACATACTATTGTGTTTCATAATAAAAATCTATATTTCTTGAGTATTTACTAAAGCATGGTGGTTCAGTCAAAATACAAAGAACTATGATGTAGTCTTTGACTTCAAAAAACAAAATACCTAGTTAATTTCTATTTGTATAAAGATTGACTAGGTTTTCTACATAGAAGAAAGAACCCTTAGCTAGTTTCCAGAAGACTAGATTCTTATTCCATCTCTGCCCCTTATGGATTATTTAATCATGTTCAAAATTTTTAACCATTATGAAGCTATTTCAGCTGTCCTATTACCTCACAAGATTTTTGTGACAACCAATTAAGGTGATGTATATGAAAAATACTTTGAAATAAATAAGGGCTGTATTCTTTGAAGACTAATAGGGTTATATATTATTGTTATTGTTAGTATTGTTATTCTGTATTTATGATAACCTGTTTTTAAAAGTACTTTCTCATATTAGACACTGTAAAATTTTGATATTGTAAGTTCTTTTCACATTTAACATTTTTCCTCCTGTTAAGCATGCTTACTTTCTCAATTCCCAGCTAATAGTCCTCCTTGAAATTGCCAGTGGATAAATCACCATAAATGCTTTTCACTTTAAGTTTCTAGTTGTTTTTTAATCAAAGTCCTATACAAAGCTCAATAAAATGCTTTTTTTCCCCTGAACCCCTGGAAGCCGTTTTTAAGATCATGCTTAAATTTCACCAGACTTCAAAATCCTGCTGAAACCAGCACCGGAACATCTGTCCAATAACAGCAAGGTATCATTATAAAGCCACTTCTGCCTTCTGTCAAAGCAACCCTGTGAAGGCTGATTCTGGATCTTTAATTTTTTGCCTAGCAGCAGATTGCTGTTCAGTTTAGAAACAGATGAGATAATGCAAAGAACAGATGATTACTGTCAACAGCCTTCAAATGAAGGGAAATATTTGAAGAGGAGTGTAATAATATTAGTTGATTGTTTATTTGAAAATTATTTAAATTAATGCCATTGATACAGCTGATTTCTAGAGGAGAAATGATAATTCTGCAAGTAATCCAAACAACTGGGAGAACAGAGAAATTCTAGTTATTTACCAGAATGTCTTATTAACCTAATAAGAAAAACTGTATTTGAACTTCACCATCATCATCATAATCATTGTCATCATCATCATCAATAACAGCAGCATTAGCATTTAAATAGCACATACTACTTTTCATGCACTATGTGTTTACTATCATTATTTCATTTTATCCTTCCAGCAATCACGGAAGATAGTTGTTATTATCTGCCTTTGAAATTTGAAGATATCAATTCAAGGAGAGGATTACTGAAATGTTCATGATCTAGTAAATGTCTGATGCAGAATTTGAACTCAGTTCTTCCTGACTCTAGGACCAGTTCTCTATCCACTCTGCCCTACATGTCTATAAGATATTTGCCCTAATGAAAATGTAACGTATTTGAGAACAGAAACTGTTAAATTTCTGTCATTATATCTTTAGCACTCAGCACAATGCTTGGCATTGTTCTTAATAAATGCTTGTGGGTACATTGTTCACTTGTGTTTGTTTGGAATTATTAAAACTGAATCTATATTTTCTCTATGTACCATGACTTCAAATACTTTCAAGATTAGATGGAGAGCCTGCAAATAAGTATATTCAGTTAGCCAATAAAGTTTTAGTGTCAACTATGTGCCAGGCACTGTCCTAAGGTCTGAGGAGACAAAAAGAAACAAAAAAAAAGTTTTCTTCAAGAAACTCACAGTCTAATGGAGGTGGCAACATGCAATACAAACAAGTTAAACCAGGATAAATAAGAAACAATTAAAATAGAGAAGTTCCCTAGAATTGAGAAGGGCTGAAAAATGCTGTTTGTAGTAAGTGGGATTTTAATAGAGACTTAAAAGGATCCCAGGTGATCAGTTGGTGGAGTTGAGGAAGGGGAACATTCCAGGGATGGGGAAAAGCAAGAGAAAATGCCCAGAGCTAAGATATGGAGTATCTTTTTTCTTGGAACAGCAAAGTGGCCAATATTACTGGAATAAAGATTAAGATGTAAGAAAACTTGAAAGGTAGGAGGGAGCTGGGTTGTGAAGAGCATTGAATTGACATTATAGTAAAATGGCATGAGTACTAAGTTTGAAATTCAATGCTGGTATTACCATTTATTTTCTGTGACTTGAGCATGCCTCTTTTAGCTTCAGTTTTCTCATCTTTAATATGGGGATATTTATATTTGCATATTCCTACCTTGCTCAAATATTATTAGAAAATCATGGTGTAAACTAAAAATTGCCATATGAATGTGAGCCATCATCTTGAAAATTTGGTAGAAGACTACAACCACAGAGCAACCAATCAATGTTATTACAGAAATCATATAATACTTAATGCTTGTATAACTGTTGTCCTAAAGATGCAATTGATGTATATGTCCACAAAAGTGCTTTGAAAATTTAAATTACTGTATGTAATTAAAAACTATAGAAATAATAGTACTAGATGAAATAGTACTATAGAAATAATAGTACTACGATATAAATAATAGCTATCACTATTGTCAAGAAAGGCCCACCAAAAAATTCATATCATCAATAATAACAACACATGCTTAAGTGGACTTGCTACATGAATATAAATGAACTCCTAGGTATTCATTTAAATTCAGAGTTAGATTTATCCTTATTGATAAATATTTTTTCAGCACCAGCTGTGTATAAGACACTCTAAGAAGTGCTAGGTATAAAAAAGACGCAAATTTCACCTCGTTGTGTATCCTGACAGGCATAAGATATGGTTCTAATCCTCAGGGAACTCACATTTAGTTGATTTGACAGAGCAGATACATAAAATAAATAGTAATGCAAGGTGATATAAGCTGAGTAGAAAGTTAGTAGTCCAGACAATAAAGTTTACAGGTTTATGATTCCATGAGTTCAGAAAATACGCTGTTATAGTTAAGGTCTAGTATGAATTTTCTGAATTCATGCAAAGGATAACTGGCTTCCATGGGACCACATACTTTTTTTTCAAGTGTCTTCATTTTTTAAAATTGAGTCATCTATCTTCATTTGAAAAATATGATGAGATGCTAAACACTAATTTTTTAAAAAAATGTTCCAAGCCATAAATTATAAAGCAAGTATTGTAAAATCAAAATAATACACACATATGTATATATTTCAGTGTTCTACTCATTTTTTTTTCCAAATTTATGTTAATTTAGGATTTTGCAGAAAATTATAATTGAAGAGAGTTTAATTATGACAAATAAAAATTGTTTAAGATTTAGCTATGCATTTTGCATATATATATATGGATATATATATATATATATATAATATGTATTTTTGTTTTTCATGCTCTAATGCAGTTTTTTCCCCCAATTGTAGAATGGATCTTCTTTCTGAGGGACAAATAGAATAAGAGCAATAATAAAGTTATTAGATATTTCTTTTAACATTACTCCTACATAAAGAGATCTACTCCCCCCACAATAAAACAGTTCAAATAGAAAAAAGCAAAAGAGTGAGTTTAACACTGAGAATTAATTAATCTCCACTGATCATTTTCCTTCCAGCTGCGATGAAACTTAAACTAGTCAAAACTGAAAAGGTTAGGAGAACTGGAGATTTTAAGTTTATAGTTTTATAATTCTCATTCTGAGGTTTCTCATTTTTCTGACTGGTGAGTGCCTTAACTTGTACACTTTTTTTTCCTGAGGCAATTGGGGTTAAGTGACTTGTCCAGGGTCACATAACTAGGAATTGTTAAGTGCCTGAAACTAGATTTGAACTTAGGTCTTCCTGACTACAGGACTGGTGCTCTATCCACTGTGCCACTTAGCTGCCCCCTACTTGTACACTTTTAAGGAAAGCAAAATCATCCTGTTCCTTTGTAACTGTCCATCTCTCACTATTATCAATATATAATGTGCATGGTAAAGGGAGGACAGGAGGAATTGAATATAGTAGATGTTGGCAGCTATGATTTTGAGTATAGTAAATATTAACCTACAAGATGACTCATTAAGATTCTGGGCAACTTACAGAAAACTTAATGTGAGAAAGTCTCTGGTGCAACAGAACCACTAATTTAGACCATTGAATTTTATAGTTAGAAGATGTATCATCTCTCACATCTAATCAATTGCTTAGTCAAGTTAAATTTATCTCTATAAATCTCTTATATCAATGCCTCTCCAATTAAGACTACCATCCTTATTTTTCATGTCCTTATTAACTTTTACCTAAAATATTTAGCCTCCTGACTGATCTCCCTGCCTCTAACCTCTCTTTATTTTATTAGAGGTGTCAAACTCACAAACACAAGACCCCTAAGTGAGGCCTGAATCAGATTAAAATGTACATTGAGAAATATTTAGCAGATGTTTCCCCTCTTTCAATCACTCCAGAATTTCTCTTCCTGACAATATTCACACACACAACACTGCCAGGCTTCTTTAATTTAAGGGAAAAAGAAAAGAATGAAAGAAATTAGGTTTAGAATAACATCTTAAACCATATACTACAACAAATTCAAAATGGATATGTAACCTGAATACCAAAGAAAAGATGTAAAAATGAGAAGCAGATCTTATGTCTTTATAAGTTAAAGTTGGGAGATGAAATCCTAACAAAAGAAAATACAGGGGCAATTACAAAAGAGAGAAAATCGTTTTGATTATATAGAATTAAATAGCTTTTATGTGAACAAAATTAATGCAAATAATATAAGAAGGGAAGTAGTTGCCTGGGGAAAACAATCTTTGTAATCCCATGCATCTAAGGGTCTGACATAAAACAGACATAGACAACTAACAGAAATATGTAAAACCAAAAGCTATTATGAAATAGATTAAAAGTCAAAAGACCTGAACAAAATTTTGTCACATCATTACCAGACAAATGAAAGACTGCTCCAAATCTCTAATAAGAGGAATGCAAATAAAAATATACTTATGTTTTCATCTGCCACCTAACAAATTGGCAAAAATGACAAAAATGTGGATGACCAATGCTAGAGTAGGTTTATTCTTGTTTTAACTATGAATTCATTCTACCATTTTAGGAATATATTGAAATTATGAGAATATATTCATATACTTTAACCCAGAGAATTTACTATTAGACATGTCTCAAGGAAGTCAATGATAAAATAGCAGGTTTTATGTTCTTCAAAATATTTATAATAAATAACTTTTTTTGTTTTGAGGAAGAAATGAAAATAGATGCTCACTGATTTTGAGAATGGCTGAGCAAATTGTGGTTTATTAATGTATTATTATTATTTATTATAATTATTAATGTATTATTACTGTGTTATAGGAAACAACAAAGATGATGAATACAAAACAAGCACTGAAAAACTTATATGTACTACTGCAAAGTGAAGTAAGCAGAACTAGGAAAAATATATGCAATAATTATAATAACATAACTGGAAAGAACAACAATAAATAAATGGCTATAGAATGCTGTAAAATTGTAATGATCAAGTTTGGTTCCAAAGAGAAATATGAGAAGATACATTTTCCATCTTCTTTGCCAAGGTTTGACTATGGATGTATAAATTTAACTTTATTGATATCTCGATATCAGATTTTTAAATATTTTGGTTATTTTGCTGGACTTTTCCCTTCCTTTTTTGATTTTTTTTTTTTTTGCTTTTTGTTGAGGCAATTGAGGTTAAGTGACTTGCCCAGGGTCACACAGCTAGGGAATGTTAAATGTCTGAGACCAGATTTGAACTCAGATGCTCCTGACTTCAGGGCTGGTGCTCTATCCACTACGCCACCTAGCTGCCCCCTCTTCTTTGAATTCTTTATTATTAGGTATGGTTCTCTAGGATGGAGTAGGAGGCTAAACAAAATGGAAAATGTATTAATACGAATATACTTTAAAATTATTTTTGAAAGTTCTTAAGTCCCAAGGAAGTTACGCAAGGATTATTTAATTTGTCATCCCCCCTTCCCCCAGCATCAAGCACAATGCTTTGTTTCTAATGTTTGCTGAATGAATGGATATTGTGTCTTTCACTATCAGAGTAAAGATGTTGACCTGGGTCAACCAGTGCTCTGAATCATTTTTATCTTTCTGTATACAGGCTCTCCTTTTCTCTATCTCTACCATCAGCATATTCATATATTGGTCATAGAGTGAAATCATTATCATAGAGTGAAAAAATGTTTTCTATAAGATTTTCAATTTAATTTTAACTTAAAATTCATCCAGATTTTGAGGAACCTTGAATATAACAAAACTTTTAACAGACAACACATATATGCAACAGGATATGTCAGGTTTGTCTTTTAGGTATTCTCTGCTGTGAACATATAATGGTGTTTCCAAGAGATATAGATTATACCATTTTGAATTGGTATAATTGGTTTGTAGCATCTAAATAATCTGATTTGAAAAGAAAGACTGTGGATATTACTCTATTCAGTTGCAGTTCAACTCTCTTTTCAACCTCTGTCCATCTTTCCCTGGAGTGTGAGGGTTGCTTGACTGATTGACAGCAGTTGACAGCCAGTAGGCCATATAATAACACAGAAATAAATGAGGAGGGAAACTATTAGCTGTGGTGACTGAAAAGAAAAGGGAAGGGCTGGAAAGGAAAAGCCTTTTTAAATTCTTATCATTTTATGTACAGGCCTGGCCTTATATATGGGTAAACCAAGCAACTGCTTATATAAATAAGATTGGAAGGTTGTCCCTGCTTAAAATTCTTCTTCCATAGCCTTTCATGTCTTTGGAAGGAGCAAAGTTAGTTAGTCACAACTTAAAAGAGATAAATCTTAAAATAAATGTTTCTTTTAGGAGAAGGGAAGGGGAAAACAAAATTTCACTGTTATAGAAGACTTACCAGATCCTCTCCTGAGGGGAGCTTTGATAATGGGAAGGATGAAATTTGGCATGTTCTGACATTACTGAAGAACATGAAGAAAACTAAGAGATTACAGGGGAATACTGAAATCACTAAATTGAAAATACCCATTTTGTTCTTCTCTCTTGGATAAACATTCTATCATGGGCACTCTTTTCTTCTCACAGAGTATATCATTTGATTATCTCAAAAACTCCTATGGGTTCAGTGATCAACTCCATGAAGTTATTTTCCATATCGCTATATCCCTATTCTCTCCTAACTTCCATTCTCACATCACTAGTTAAATTTAGAACAGCTCAAACTCTATGTCCTGTCAACTTCCCAAACTTAGTTTGTTCCAAATAAAACTTATTATTTTTTTCCCACAAAGCTACTTTTCTTTTCTATATCCTTATTAATGTAGAAGATACCATCTTCCTACCAGCCACTTAGGCTTGCACCAAAGGTGTCCTCCTAAATTCTTCATTCTCACACATTCTATATTGAATCTACTGTAAAGACTGCTCCTTGACCAGAACATTTCCTGAATATATCCAATTCCCTCCATACACATATGCACAATTCTAATTAAAGACTTCATCTCATCTTGCTTGCAATATTTTTCTTGTTTCAATCTCTCCATTCTCCAAAGTATTCTTCAATCAGCTGATAAGTGATTTTCCTAAAGAATAGGCCTAATCATGTCATTCTTTGCTCAGAAAACTCCAGTAGCTTCCTAGTATCTACAAAATCAAATATAAGATCCTCTCTTTGGTATAAAGGGTCTCTCACAAATTGATTTCTTCCTACCCTTCCAATCATATTTTACTTCTCTCTACTCACTTTATGATCCAATTACATTGGTCTTTTTTGGTCCTTCATATCCATATTCTATCTTCTTATTTTCATGTCTTTTTTCTTATCTCTGTTCCATAGCTTTCTCAAATTTCTTCAATATTCAGTTCAAATCCAGTTTCTGTAGGATTTTTCTGATCTCAGCCTCTTAAAGGTCTACCCTCTGAGATAACCTTCTATTTATATTTATAGCTTGTCAGGTACCCAGTCATTTCTATGCCATTTCATCAATTATAATAAAAACTCCTTGAAGATATTGTTTTTGCACTTTTAAAAATATCCTTAGCACTTAATTGAATGCTTGGTGAAAAGTAGGTAATAAATAAATACTTACTGACTAGGTGGTACAGTGAATAGAACACTAGACCTAGAGTCAGGAAGATTTTATTTTAAATCTGACTTCAGATGTTTTCTTGCTGTGTGATTCTGGAAAAGTTATGTTATCCCTGCCTCAGTTTTATCATCTGTAAAATGGGAATAATAGCAGTATCTAACTCCTAGGACTGTTGTGAGAATCCAAAAAGGAAAAAAAATAATCATAAAACATTTAACAGTATGTACCCAGTACATAGTAAGTGTTATATAAATTTTAGCTATTATTATTATTATAGGCTAGAAAAACATAATTGGTTATAAAACATATGTCCATATCACCTACAGAGAATGTGTGGGACTCCATGATAGATGTACCTTCTTGTCTGGGTTTGGAGAATGAAAAAATAACACATCTACAGATCATGTGGTTATTGTCTCACTGAAAAAAATAACTCAATTTCATTTCTTTGTGTAAAACTGGGTTAATGTTATGTTTCGCAAAGAGTTTTTGTACTTGTGTATGGGTGAACAACAGTGAAAAAAGCTGTAGAGAAGTATTTTAATGTTTTCCTAAAAGAAGAATCAAAATCAATATGCTAGAATTCAAAATGAGGATTTAATTTTGAATTTTAAAAATCTGATTATTGGGTGCAGAGCCAAGATGGGAGAGTGAAGACATGACTCTCTGTGACCTTCTCTGACCTTCTGTCAGACCAACAGCAGATTAAGCCTCTAAACTGGTTCTGGAGTCAAAGTACCCACAAATATTTGGAGTACAACACATTTTCAGAAGTAGTTACCTTGGAAGAGCTTCAGAACAGGTCTGTTTCAGATGGGCAGAGGGTTGGTCAGTTTGCCAAGCTCAGACAGCAGCTCTGGGAAACAGGGGCAGGAAGCTGGGCCACTCAGCATGGCAGATTCTAAGCACCTGGGAAGTTTCGGTGAAATTCTTGGGCCACTCTGCCCCGGTTGCGAGCAGGTGGTTTGGCAGATCTGCCTTGTCTAAAAGGCAGATTGTAAACTACTGAGAACCCTGAACCTAGCTCCTATAGCCCAACACCTGAAGTCAATCAGCTGAATTGCCCCAGAGCAAATTAAAGTAGCTGTTGCTCCTCTGCTTTAAATAGACCTCAAGCTTTAAAAAAAATGAATAAAAAAACAAAGAACTCTCATCATAGACAGATTTTATGCAGAGAGAGAAGAACAAACCTCAGATCCTGCGGTTTATAAAGGTAAAGCAACTCCAGAGGAAGCCAAAAAGGGAGACATTAGCTGGTCCCCACTTCACAAAGCTTTCCTGGAAGATTGCATAAAGAATCTCAAAAGAGAGTTAGAAGAAAAATGGGGAAATGAGTTGAGATCATTGCAAGAAAGATGAAATGCCCTAAAAAAGTGATATAAAAATACACCATTTCACTGGAAAACAAAATTGGTGAAATGCAAAAAGATACCAATTCACTGAAAAACAAAATTGGTGAAATGGAAAAAGACTGCAATGAACGAAAAAATTCATTTAGCCAATTACAAAAGGAGCTAAAAAGGGTAAGTGAAGAAAATAATACATTAAAAATTAGAATTAAGCAAACGGAAGTGAATGACTCAATAAGACTTCAAGAATCAGAGGGGTGGAGCCAAGATGGCAAACTGCAGACAGCGTCCTCTGTGAGCTCCTGAGACCTTCCCTCAGACCCAAATTGAGCCTCCGAACTGGTTCTGGAGTGAGGGCGCCACCAAACACTTGGACTACAACACACTTCTATCAAATATCTACTTTGAAAGAACTTCTGAGGTCAGTTTTAGACGGGCAGGGGATCGAGCAGCTCCCGGTGCTCAGACACCAGTGCACAGCTGGGATGCAAGTCTGGGGCTGGGACGGACCAGAAGATTTTAGGCTGCCAGGAAGTCCCTGGGAGACGCTTGGGCCACTTTGCTCTGCTTGCGGGCAGGTGCTTTGGCAGGTCTACATTTGATAAAGGATGGATTGAGAGCAGCTGAAAGTGTGGTCCTAGTGTGGATCTATCAAGATCAGCCCCAGACCGGAAGTCACCTCTGCAAATTGCCCAGGGAAAATTGAAATTGCTGCTGCAGAATTCTCTATTGGTGACTGATACAACTGCTGAAAATCCATGAGCAAGAAGAAGAGAGCTCTCACCATAGACAGCTTTTACAGAGAGAAACTAGAGAAGTCCCCAGATCCTGAGATTCTGAAAACAATCCCAGATAAAGCCACAAAGGTGGGCGTAAGCTAGTCTCCCTTTCAGAAGGCTGAGCTGGAAGACTGCATAAAAAATCTCAAAAGAGAGCTAGAAGAAGATTGGGGAAATAAATTGAGAGCAGTGCAAGAAGGAAATATCGCCCTTCAACAGAGATGTGAAAAACTGGAAAATAAGTCTGGTGAATCGGAAAAAGACAACAATTCACTAAAAAACAAAATTGGTGAATTGGAAAAAGTCGCCAACTCACTAGAAAATAAAAAATACTGAATTGGAAAAAGATAACAATTCACTGAAAAACAAAATTAGTGAATTGGAAAAAGACAACAATTCACAGAAAAATAAAATTGGCAAAATGGATAAAGAATGCAATGAACCAAAAAATTCAATTGGCCAGTTACAAAAGGAGCTAAAACAAATAGCTGAAGGAAATAATACCGGGGGGCGGAGCCAAGATGGTGAACAGCAGACAGCATTCTCTGTGAGCTCCTGAGACCTTCCCTCAGACCCAGACAAATTGAGCCTCCGAACTGGTTTGGAGTGAGGGCTCCACCAAACACTTGGACTAAAACGCACTTCTATCAACAATCTATTTTGAAAAAACTTCGGAGAAGGTTGGCCTCAGGGGAATTGGCCACTGGTTGGGATCAGACACCAGCCAGGGCGGATGTCAGGGCTGCAAAAGAGGGGAGGATTTTAGGCACCCAGGAAGCCCCTGGGAGACGCCTGGGCCACTTTGCTCTGCTTGCGGTCAGGTGCTTTGGCAGATCTGCCTTTGGTAAAGGGTGGATTGAGAGCAAATGAAAACATGGTCCTAGTGTGGATCTAGCCCGACCAGCCTCAGACCAAAAGTCAACTCAGCAAACTGCCCCAGGGCAAATCGAAACTGCAGCAATATTCCCTGCTGGTGACTGATACCTCAACTCAAAAGCATGAGCAAGAAGATGAGAGCTCTCACCATAGACAGCTTTTAGGGAGAGAAACTAGAGCAGTCCCCAAATCCTGAGATTCTGAAAACAATCCTAGATGAAGCCACAAAGGCGGACTTAAGCTGGTCTCCCTTCCAGAAGGCTTACTTGGAAGATTGCATAAAGAATCTCAAAAGAGAGCTAGAAGAAGAATGGGGAAATAAATTGAGATCAGGGCAACAGAGATATCAAAAACTGGAAAACAGGACTGGTGAATTGGAAAAAGAAAACAATTCACTGAAAAATAAAATTGGTGAATTGGAAAAAATCACCAATTCACTGGAAAATAAAAATGATGAATTGGAAAAATACAACAATTCTCTGAAAAACAAAACTGGTGAATTGGAAAAAATCACCAATTCACTGGAAAATAAAAATGGTGAATTGGAAAAAATCACCAATTCACTGGAAAATAAAAATGGTAAATTGGAAAAAGACAACAATTCACTGAAAAACAAAATTGGTGAATTGGAAAAAGACAATTCATTGAAAAATAAAATTGGCAAAATGGAAAAAGAATGCATTGAATCAAGAAATTCAATTGGCCAGCTACAAAAGGAGCTAAAAAAGATAACTGAAGGAAATAATACTCTAAAAATTAAAATTGAACAAATAGAAGTAAATGACTCAATAAGACTTCAAGAATCAGTCAAACAAAAACAAAAAATGAAAAAATACAAGAAAATATGACATATCTTCTAGGAAAAACAACTGACTTGGAAAACAGATCCAGGAGAGACAATTTAAGGATTATCAAACTCCCTGAAAGCCATGATGAAAAAAAAGAACCTTGATGCTATCTTCCAGGAAATCATGAAAGAGAATTGCCCTGATGTTTTAGAATCAGAAGGCAAAATTGGCATTGAAAGAATTCACTGATCACCACCTGAAAGAGACCCCAAAATTAAAACCCCAAGGAATATCGTGGCCAAATCTCAGGATTATCGCACCAAGGAAAAGATATTGCAAGCAGCTAGAAAGAAACAATTCAAATACCGAGGAACTGTAATTAGAACTACACAGGATCTGTCAGCTTCCACATTGAAGGATTGAAGGGCCTGGAATCAGATATTCTGAAAGGCAAAAGAACTTGGATTACAGCCAAGAATAAGTTATCCAGCTAGAATGAGCATCATCTTCCAGGGAAGAAGATGGTCATTCAATGATACAGGAGAATTTCACTTATTCCTAATGAAAAGACCTGATCTGAACAAAAAATTTGACCTCCAAATACAGAACTCAAGAGAAGCATAAAAAGGTAAAAAGGAAAGAACTCTTGAGAACTATATTTCTACTATAGGTATCCTTAAAGAATGGGGGTATAATTTGATTTTTCTTTGATAATAAGGGAAAGGAAATTATAGGTGGAAGGGATACCATACTGAAAAAAAGGGAGGGAAAGAGGCAAAATAAAGTAAAAATAAAGGAGGTAAAATAAGGCAAAATCCCATAAAGAGACATAGAAGATCTAATATAATTGAGGGAAAGAAGGGAGGGCGATGTGTATTGTGTAACCCTCACTCTCATTAGATTGGACTCTAAGAGAGTATATAAGACACATTTGGCTTCATAGAAAGGCCTGATCCTCCTTGTGGGAAGGTGGGAGGGAAAGGAGGAAAGGAAAGGGATAAACTAATAGAAGGATTAGGGGAAAGGTATAAAGGGGAGGGAGGGACTCTAAAGGGGGGAGGACTATTGGTGGGAGGTGGTCATCAAAAATAAAGTACTGGGGAGGGGGGAAGGGAGAGAGGGGAAAGTGAAGAGAAAAATATAACTTTGGGTACATAAGATGGCAGGAAATACAGATATAATTATTTTAACTGTGAATGTGAATGGGATGAACTCTCCCATAAAACGGAAGCAGATAGCATACTGGATTAAAAGCCAGAATCCTACAATATGTTGTTTACAAGAACCACATCTAAAACATAGAGATACATACAGAGTGAAGGTAAAGGGTTGGAGCAGAATCTTCTATGCTTCAGGTGAACAAAGAAAGGCAGGGGTAGCAATCCTTATCTCGGATCAAGTAAAAACAAAAATAGATCTAATTAAAAGAGATAAGGAAGGAAACTACATTTTACTAAAGGGTTCCATAGACAATGAAGCAGTATCAATACTTAACATATATGCACCTAGTGGTATAGCATCCCAATTCCTAGAGGAGAAACTAACAGAGATGCAAGGAGAAATAGACAGTAACACTATACTAGTGGGGGATCTCAATCTTGCTCTCTCACAATTAGATAAACAAATCACAAAATCAATAAGAAAGAAGTTAGGGAGGTAAACAAA
>JAJPUD010015298.1:23540-37861 GCA_023553655.1 Myrmecobius fasciatus
GGGAGTAAGGGGAAAGGGAAGAGAAAAATATAACTTTGGGTAAATAAGATGGCAGGAAATATAGATATAGTCATTATAATTGTGAATGTGAATGGGATGAACTCTCCCATAAAACGGAAATGGATAGTGGACTGGATTAAAAGCCAGAATCCTACAATATGTTGTTTACAGGAAACACATCTAAAACATAAAGATACATACAGAGTGAAGGTAAAGGGCTGCAGCAGAATCTTTTATGCTTCAAGTGAACAAAAAAAAAGCAGGGTTAGCAATCCTTATCTCAGATCAAGTAAAAGCAAAAATAGATCTAATTAAAAGAGATAAGGAAGGAAACTATATTTTACTAAAGGGTACCATAAACAATGAAGCAGTATCAATACTAAACATATATGCACCAAGTGGTATAGCATCCAAATTCCTAGAGGAGAAACTAACCGAGTTGCAAGGAGAAATAGACAGTAATACTATTCTAGTGGGGGATCTCAACCTTGCTCTCTCAGAATTAGATAAATCAAACCACAAAATAAATAAGAAAGAAGTTAGGGAGATAAACAAATTGTTAGAAAAGGTAGGTATGACAGATCTCTGGAGGAAATTGAATGGTGATAGAAGGGAGTATGCTTTTTTCTCAGGGGTTCATGGAACTTATACGAAAATTGATCATGTGTTAGGGCATAAAAACCTCAAAATCAAATGCAGAAAAGCAGAAATAGTAAATGTATCCTTTTCAGATCATGATGCAATAAAATTCACATGTAATATAAGGCCAGGAGAAAATAGACCAAAAGTTAATTGGAAATTAAATAATCTAATCCTGAAGAATGAATGGGTGAAAGAGCAAATTATAGACACAATCGATAATTTTATCCAGGAGAACGACAATAATTAGATAACATACCAAAATTTGTGGGATATGGCCAAAGCGGTTATAAGGGGTAACTTTATATCTCTAGATGCTTATTTGCATAAAATAGAGAAAGAGAAGATCAACGAATTAGGGTTACAATTAAAAAAACTAGAAAAAGAGCAAATTAAAAACCCTCAATTAAATACCAAATTGGAAATTCTAAAAATAAAAGGGGAGATTAATAAAATTGAAAATAAGAAAACTATTGAATTAATAAATTAAACTAAGAGTTGGTTTTATGAAAAAAACCAACAAAATAGATAAGCCTTTAGTTAATTTGATCAGAAAAAGGAAAGAGGAAAATAAAATGTTAGTCTCAAGAATGATAAGGGAGAACTTTCCTCCAATGAAGAGGAAATTAGCGTAATAATTAGGAGTTTCTTTGCCCAACTTTATGCCAATAAATTTGATAATCTAAATTCAATGGAGGAATACCTACAAAAATATAGATTCCCCAGGTTAACAGAAGAGGAGATAAATTACTTAAGTAGCCCCATTTTAGAAAAAGAAATAGAACAAGTTATTAATCAACTCCCTAAGAAAAAATCTCCAGGGCCAGATGGTTTTACATGTGAATTCTACAAACATTCAAAGAACAATTAATTCCAATACTATACAAACAATTTGAAAAAATAGGGACAGAAGGTATACTACCAAATTCCTTCTATGACGCAGATATGGTGCTGATAGCTAAACCAGGTAGGGTGAAAACAGAGAAAGAAAACTATAGGGTCATTTCCCTAATGAATATTGATGCAAAAATTTTAAATAAGATTTTAGCAATGAGATTACAGAAAGTTATCTCCAGGATAATACATCTTGACCAAGTAGGATTTATACCAGGAATGCAGGGGTGGTTCAGTATCAGGAAAACTATCAGCATAATCAATTATATTAATAACCAAACTAACAAAAATCATATGATTATCTCCATAGATGCAGAAAAATCATTTGATAAAATCCAACACCCATTCCTATTAAAAACACTAGAGAGTATAGGAATAAATGGGCTTTTCCTTAAATGATTAGTAGCATCTACTTAAAACCATCAGTAAGTATCATATGTAATGGAGATAAACTAGAACCATTCCCAATAAGATCAGGAGTGAAACAAGGCTGCCCACTGTCACCATTACTATTTAATATTGTATTAGAAATGTTAGCTTTGACAATAAGAGAAGAAAAAGATAAAAAAGAAATTAGAGTAGGTAATGAAGAAACCAAATTATCACTCTGCAGATGACATGATGGTATACTTAGAGAAGCCTAGAGAATCAACTAGAAAACTACTAGAAACAATTCACAACTTTAGCAAAGTTGCAGGATTCAAAATAAATTCACATAAATCATCAGCATTTTTATATATTACAAACAAAGTTCAGCAGCAAGAGATAGAAAAAGAAATTCCATTCAGAATAACGGATGATAGCATAAAATATTTGGGAATCTATCTGCAAGAAAATGTCAGAAACTATATGAACTAAACTACAAAACACTTTCCACAGAAATAAAATGAGACATAGTGAATTGAAAAGACATTAAGTGTTCATGGGTAGGCCGAGTGAATACAATAAAAATGACAATACTACCCAAACTAATTTACTTATTTAGTGCTATACCAATGAAATTCCCAAGAAATTATTTTACAGACCTAGAAAAAGTAGTAGCAATGTTCATTTGGAAGAACAAAAGTTCAAGAATTTCAAGGGAATTAATGAAAAAAGACAGATGAAGTTGGCCTTGCTGTACCAGATACAAAACTATATTATAAAGCAGTGGTCATCAAAACTATTTGGTACTGGCTGAGAAATAGAGCAGTCGATCAGTGGCATAGGATAGGATATCAAGACAAGCTAGGTAATAATGTTAGCAATTTAGTGTTTGATAAACTCCAAGATCCCAGCTTTTGCGATAAGTACTCATTATTCGGCAAAAACTGCTGGGAAAATTGGAAACTAGTGTGGAAGAAATTAAAGCTGGACCCACACCTAATACTGCACACCAAGATAAGATCTAAATTGTTTCATGATCTTGATATAAAGAGTGATATTATAACCAAATTAGAGTAACATAGGATAGTTTACCTCTCAGACTTGTGGAGATGGAATAAATTTATGTCCAAAGAAGATCTGGAACTCTTAATTGAACACCAGATTGATAATTTTGATTATATTAAGTTAAAAAGTTTCTGTACAAACACAACTAATGTAGACAAGATTAGGAGGGCAGCATCACATTCGGAAATCATCTTTACATTTAAGAGTTCTGATAAAGGTCTCATCTCTAAGATATAAAGAGAATTGTATCATATTTATAAGAATTCAAGCCATTCTCCAATTGATAAATGGTCAAAGGATATGAACAGACAATTTTCAGATCATGAAAATAAAACTATTTATAATCATATGAAAAGATGCTCCAAATCACTATTGATCAGAGAAATGCAAATTAAGAGAACTCTGAGGTACCACTGCACACCTGTCAGATTGGCTAAAATGACATGAAAAGATAACGATAAATGTTGGATGGGATGTGGGAAGACTGGGACAGTGATGCATTGTTGGTGGAGCTGTGAACGGATCCAACCATTCTGGAGATCAATTTGGAACTGTGCTCAAAAAGTAATCAAACTATGCATACCCTTTGACCCAGCAGTGTTTCTATTGGGTTTATATCCCAAAGAAATCATAAAAGAAGAAAGGGCCCCACATGTGCAAGAATGTTTTGGCAGCTCTTTTTGTAGTGGCTAGAAACTGGAAACTGAAGGGATGCCCATCAATTGGAGAGTGGCTGAATAAATTATGGTATATGAATGTTATGGAATATTATTGCTCTGTGAGAAAGGACCAGCAGGACGATTTCAGAGAGGCCTGGAGAGACTTGCATGAACTGATGCTGAGTGAAATGAGCTGAACCAGGAGGTCATTATACACGGCAACAACAATACTATATGAGGATCAGTTCTAAGGGACATGACTCTCTTCAACAATGAAATGCTTCAAACCAATTCCAATTGTTCAGTGAAGAAACCATATACACCCAGAGAGAGGGATGTGAAATGTGGACCACAACATAACATTTTCATGCTCTCTGTTGAGGTTTGCTTGCATTGTATTTCCTTTATTGGATTATTCTTTCTTGTAGGTACGATTTCTGCTCCACAAAAAATGATGTGTGGCAATAACTATACATATATTCGATTTCTTAAGTATTCTAACATAATTATCATGTAGTGGATATCCTGCCATCTAGGGGAGGGGTAGGGAGTAGGGGGGAAAATTTTTAACAGAAAACTTTGTAAGGGTTAATATTTAGGAATTACCCATACATATGTTTTGCAAATAAAAGTATTAATAAATAAAAAAAGATTAAAAAATGAATATCTATTAAGTATAAATTGTTTGTATGTGCATGTGTGTGTGTGTGTGTCTATGTGTCTGTTTAGAATCAAATAGTGAATGAAAAATATTGGCCTCCCATCTCCATACTAAGAGATCTAACTTTCCTCACATTCCATACCACACTTATGGCAAAGTAAATGGTATTCACACAACTCATTCTATGATTCAATTCATTGAAATATTGTTTGTTATTTGAACTAAATAAAATGAGTGCAAACTTAACAATATCAATGCAAAATTTAAAAAATGAAAAGGGTAATTAATATGGCTAGCTGTGGATTTCTGTTATATACAGGTTGGCTTCTTTTCATGGTAAATTTAGAAATTTTAATAAATTCTATTTAGCAAAGTGATGGAAAAATTGATTGGGAGGTGGAAAAGTGGATGTCATAAATATATGCAGATGCTAGTTGTCACTGTCATTAATTTTTTTGTTTTTCTCTAGATGATCTGTGAAAGATGATCTATTACACCTTGAGGGAATGAATTTTTAAAATATTACTTTATCGTTCATATTGAAAAGGTCTAGATATGTTTTAGGGAAGACTTGGTGAATTTGAAAAGGCTTAAATGCTAGAGAAAGGGGGAGTGATCAATGATGCAAATTCATAGAGCAGGCAGAAAAATGAGAATGAAGGATATAAGTAGAAGCTGAGGAAGAGAAAGCACATCTTTCTCCTTAAAGATGGAACAAATGTGTAGAAAATGGAATATAAGATGAGAAATTGTGGGGAAGAGGCACTTTTATATAAATGATCTTAAATTTTCCTCTGAAGTATGAGCTCGGATCCTCTGCTAAGGGGGGGAGAAGTTATAAAGACAGTAAAATAAGACTAATTTTGATTTGATCAGAATTGTATAACATTTATACACACATTTCTGTGTGTTTATGTATGTATGTATGACATTGAGTATTGGGCTATTACTACTCATTATTATGTTCTCCAGTGACAAATTGATATGAACTACCTTTCCATCAGTACAGATGAAAATGTCTGAAATTATGAAGGACCATTAGGTAGAAAAGAAGCACAACAGTTAGTCATAATAATAGGCTATTCTTGTGTGATTTTTTTTTCTCTCTCTAAAATTTCTTGTAATAATATTTAGCCAGAAATACATAAACCTCTCCAGGACATATCTAACAATTTTGTTTTAAGAAGTCAAAACAGAGCTGGTTGCATCAAGTACATGCTTTATAAAGTTCTAATTCTGAGTATGAAATACACAGTTAAACTATTGCCCAAGTTTCCTTTAGTAGAATGATAGTGAGGTACTAAAAATATAAGTCCAAGAATGTTACTGATTCAGCCTACTTTGATCTAACAGAAGAAGGACATCACTCAGCAAAGTTCAGTGAAGATAATAGTGGTAGTGTCAGACCAAAGCTCTAGCTGAACTCTTTTTTTTTGAACTAGTAGCACTGAAAATGGGATATTCTTACAAACCTAAAAGCTTAGTTTCTCCCCACTAAGGTTAACCCAAAGGATGAGCCAGGTTTTTGAGCTTTCACACCTTACATTTCTTTGTGATAATCTTTATAACTGAAAGTTGACTTAATTCTCTGGGATGGGATCACCATTTGTAGAGAATTAGATATTTTTCTGTTTTTCTCTGTGTATCTGATTGTCTCTGTTTCTCAGTTTCAGTCTGCCTATCTTTGTTTCTATCTGAGAAAGCCTGTGAACATGTCATTCTCAATCACTGTCGCTCTCCATCTCTTTTTCCATCTTCATGTCTTTCTCCCATCCTCCCTTTTTCTCTTTTTCTGCCTCTTAGTCTCTGTCTGTCTGTCTCTTATTATGTCTTCCCTTCTCTGTTTCAGTCTTTGTCTGTTTCTGTCTTTCTCTTTGTTTCTATTTGTCTGTCTCCCAATGTTTTTCTGTTTCTTTCTCTGTGTCACTTTGTGTCTTTATTTCTGTCTCTCCATTTCATTGGCTTTCTGTCTCTCTCTTCCATCTAATGAAGTTCTATTTAACAATTCCTAAGTTTCATGTTTACATTTTCATAGTTTCTGACCCACCTATCATCAGAGCTTTCTTCCCTCTGCCTCTTAGAATCTCTAGTTTCCCTCAAAACTTTACTCAATGTGCATGGAATGTTACATAATAGAATGAAAATTTTTCTTTTTTATCTTTTTATTCCTTGTGCCTAATGTATTAAATAATTAATAAAATACTTATGGATTAATTGGCTACATTGTGTTTAATGACCTGCAAATTCATGATATTTCTTTCTAAGAAAAAAGAGAGAAATGTAGCCTTGAATCAATTATGCATATATTTAGTAGCCCATTTTCCTGAATAATCTTCTGTTCCCCTTCACAAAAGCAGATAAGTTACAAATGCTTACACTAAGAATCATCTGTCTTAATTTTCAATTATTTCTCCCTCTTCCTGAAAGTATAAATCCAATTTATTTGTTCCTTCCAAATTGGAAGGATGAGCAAGGGATCAATTGTTAATTAAATCACTACTGACTTTATGCATAACAATCACTAGACAATTTGGAGACTACTCCTTTTTAAGTTGGGCACTAAATTTTGGTGCCCATATTCTTATTGACTGTAAAGGTAGACTGTAATCATTGGTTTTCCATTTGAAAATAATGCACACATTGTGGAAAATATCAAAAGCTTTGTACCACTTATTTATCAGCCTATTATTACTATATACACTTTTAGTCACTGGGATCCGCAGATTTTAGAGCTAAAAGGATCCCTACAAAAGTTCTTGTTCTACATTTTCATTTTAAAAATAAAGAAATTGAGGTTCAGAGAAGGAATATGACTTGTACAAGATCATGTAACAGTAATTTTCCAAAATATATGGGATGGGAATCCAGAATAAGATTTGAAATTAGGAAGACTTGAGTTCATATAACTTCTCATATATTTTATTTAATCACAAATGATTCTGGGCAATTCATTTTAGCATTTTTTTATTCATCTGTAAAATGAAAAGGTGACATTTGATTTCTTCTTAGGTTCCTTCTGACTCCAAAGCTACGATTATAGGTTTTCTAATTTAGGCACAGTCTTCTGCATAATTAAATATTTTCATCTGATTGAATATATTTTTTCTTAATCATTTATTCATTGTTGAACTAGGTATAATGGAATTTGAAAAGATTTTGCTTGAAAACTTTAAGTAGTTAACATTCAGGTTCCTGGCTCCTACACGAATGTATTTATCATGGTTTAAATTTAAGGGGGGTTGAAATTTCTAGAAGGCTTTTATTTACTCTTCATCTAAACAGTCTTGACATTACAGGCACACTTAGAAATACCCATTAGGAATTTATTTTTTGAAGAGACATAGAAGAAATTAAACTGTTAGGAAATAAAAGATGGACTATGCATTACTATGTGGAAGCATAAGTTAAAGCAATGAATGATATCAGACTGTAGAGATAAAATAATTAGAAATACATCTCAAGATCCTCTCAAGGCCCACAGTTAAAAATAGCCCTTTAAATCCTTGGAAGTACAGATCTGACTTTGAATTATGGTTGGAAATGAAATGAATTGGGTGGGATTAGTCAGAGTTCAGAAAACAGTGAACAGTTTCAACCTTTAAAAATATAATTCAACACTAGTGCTCATGGTTGCCAGGAAAGGCCCCACCCTGATAGACCATTAGAGAATATTTATTGAGGAGTCGGATGAGAACTTTTGAAAATACAGCCATCCACTAAACCATCCACTGCCCACCCCACCACCACATTTTTCACAAGAAATATGTAGGTACTTAATGTTCTGCTAAGCGATCATCTCACACTAGTAACTGAACCCAGAGTTTTAATATGTAGGTGAAAATTCATCGGCTTTCTTTATCTAAGCCTATTGGGCCTGAAATCTCATAATGTAATGCAATTGATATTCAAAAAATGAAAGAGAGAAAAAATAAAATGCTTAGTAAGTAGACAAAACAATATTTTCTTCTCTGCAATATAATCTTTAGAACAGAATCTGGCTTCTGATAAGGATAAAAAGATCACTATTTTCTTGCCTTTAGAGCAATGTGGCCTGAACTCAAGATTCATTTTGAGATATAGCCACTGATTACCCAAAAGTAGTTCACAAAAAGTGGGCTAACATTTGTACTTTGTATGTGGTGCTGATGGAGGAATCAAAGTGTAGAGAAAGCTTCCTAAAGAAGATAGGTAGATAGGATTCTTTCACCTTATGGTGCAGTGAAAAAAAAAAAAAAAAAAACAAACCCAGAGTCATCCTTACAATTAAGTAAGGAGATCTTTAGCTTCTTATTTGTATGACCAAAAGTCATTAAAATGGTATCAGCATCTACCTGTTGCTTTGATTATATTTACCTTTACTTTTGACTATTTCTCAAAGTACACCAGAGAGATTTGTGAATAATTGGCCCTAAATATAATGGATGGTTAAAAATAAAGGTTGAGTCTAATTGGTTAATGTAATGATTGGGAACTAGAGTGTCCATCCCCTTCACCCCACTTTTAGAGTTGCTTACACACATACCTCTTATTAAAAAAAATGAACCTGCAAAGAAAGTCCCACCATGGTAACTTGTTAGGGGAACATGAAAAACTGGGATTCATCTTCAGAGGAGGACACTGAAGTAAAAAAAGGTTCTACTCCAAAGGGCTCCCTGTCAAGAGAGAATTTATAGGACTAAAAAAAGAATTTAAAAATTAAATGAGAGTGGGGGGGCGGAGCCAAGATGGTGAACTGCAGACACCTTTGTGAACTCCTGGGACCTTCCCTCAGACCCAGACAAAGTGAGCCTTCAAACTGGTTTTGGAGTGAGGGCTCCGCCAAACATTTGGACTGCAACGCACTTCTATCAAAAATCTACCTTAAAAGAACTCCGGAAAAGGTTAGCCTCAGGGGAAATCGGCCTCTGGTCGCTCTCAGATTCCAGCCGGGGCATAAGTCAGGGCTGCGATAGAGGGGCGGATTTTAGGCACCCAGGAAGCCCCTGGGAGACGCCTGGGCCACTTTGCTCTGCTTGTGGGCAGGTGCTTTGGTAGATCTGCCTTTGGTAAAGGGTAGATCGAGAGCAGCTAAAAACGTGGTCCTAGTGCGAATCTAGCCCGGCCAGCCTCAGATCGGAAGTCAACTCGGCAAACTGCCCCAGGGAAAATAAAAATTATTGCAGTATTCTCTGCTTTCGACCAATATTCCAACTTTAAATCATGAGCAAGAAGCAGAAGAGAGCTCTCACCATAGAAAGCTTTTACTGAGAAAAAATATAACAGTCCCCAGATCCTGACATTATGAAAACAATCCCAGATGAAGCCACAAAGGCAGACTTAAGTTGTTCTCCCTTTCAGAAGGCTTACCTGGATGATTGCATTAATCTCAAAAGAGAGCTAGAAGAAGAATGGGGAAATAAATTGAGATCAGGGCAACAGAAATATCAAAAACTGGAAAATAGGACTAGTGAATTGGAAAAAGAAAATAGTTCACTGAAAAATAAAACTGGCAAAATGAAAAAAGAATGCATTGATTCAAGAAATTCAATTGGCCAGCTACAAAAGGAGCTAAAACAGATAACTGAAGGAAATAATACTTTAAAAATTAAAATTGAACAAATAGAATTAAATGACTCAATAAGACTTCAAGAATCAGTCAAACAAAAACAAAAAAAATGAAAAAAATACAAGAAAATATGAAATATCTCCTAGGAAAAACAACTGACTTGGAAAACAGATCCAGGAGAGACAATTTAAGGATTATCGTACTCCCTGAAAGCCACGATGAAAAAAAGAACCTGGATGCTATCTTCAAGGAAATCATGAAAGAGAATTGCCCTGATGTTTTAGAATAAGAAGGCAAAATTGGCATTGAAAGAATTCACCGATCACCTCCAGAAAGAGACCCCAAAATTAAAACCCCAAGGAATATCGTGGCCAAATTTCAGGACTATTGCACCAAGGAAAAGATATTGCAAGCAGCTAGAAAGAAACAGTTCAAATACCGAGGAACTGTAATTAGAATTACACAGGATCTGTCAGCTTCTACTTTAAAGAATCGAAGGGCCTGGAATCGGATATTCCGAAAGGCAAAAGAACTTGGATTACAGCCAAGAATAAGTTATCCAGCATGAATGAGCATCATCTTCCAGAAAAGAAGATGGTCATTCAATGATACAGGAGAATTTCACCTATTTCTAATGAAAAGACCTGATCTGAACAAAAAATTTGACCTCCAAATAGAGAACTGAAGAGAAGCATAAAAAGGTAAAAAGGAAAACTCTTGAGAACTATATTTCTACTATAGGTATCCTTTAAAGAATGACAGTATAATCAGATTTTTCTTTGATAATAATGGAAAAGAAATTAGAGGTGGAAGGGATACCATACTGAAAAAGAAAAAAGGAGGGAGGAGGGAAAGGAGGCAAAATAAAGTAAAAATAAAGGAGGTAAAATAAGGCAAAATCTCATAAAGAGACATAGAAGATCTAATATAATTCAGGGAAAGAAGGGAGGGCGATGAGTATTGTGTAAACCTTACTCTCATTAGATTGGACTCTAAGAGAGTATATCAGACACATTTGGCTTCAAAGAAAGGCCTGACCTTCCTTGAGGAAAGGTAGGAGGGAGGGGAGAAAAGGAAAGGGAAAAAATAATAGAAGGATTAGGGGAAAGGTATAAAGGGGAGGGAGGGACTCTAAAGGGAGGAGGATTATTGGTGGGAGGTGGTCATCAAGAGCAAAGTACTGGGGAGGGGGGAAAAGAGAGAGGGGAAAGGGAAGAGAAAATCATAACTCTGGGTAAATAAGATGGCAGGGAATACAGATATAGTTATTTTAACTGTGAATGTGAATGGGATGAACTCTCCCATAAAACGGAAGCGGGTAGCAGAATGCATTAAAAGCAAGAATCCTACAATATGTTGTTTACAAGAAACACATCTAAAACATAGAGATACATGCAGAGTGAAGGTAAAGGGCTGGAGCAGAATCTTCTATGCTTCAGGTGAACAAAGAAAGTCAGGGGTAGCAATCCTTATCTCGGATCAAGTAAAAACAAAAATAGATCTAATTAAAGAGATAAGAAAGGAAACTACATTTTACTAAAGGGTTCCATAGACAATGAAGCAGTATCAATACTTTACATATATGCACCAAGTGGTATAGCATCCAAATTCCTAGAGGAGAAACTAACAGAGATGCAAGGAGAAATAGACAGTAATACTATACTAGTGGGAGATCTCAACCTTGCTCTCTCAGAATTAGATAAATCAAATTCCAAAATAAATAAGAAAGAAGTTAGGGAGATTAACAAAATGCTAGAAAAGTTAGGTATTATAGATCTCTGGAGGAAATTGAATGGTGATAGAAGGAAGTATACTTTTTTCTCAGGGGTTTATGGAACTTATACAAAAATTGATCATGTGTTAGGGCATAAAAACCTCAAAATCAAATGCAGAAAAGCAGAAATAGTAAATGCATCCTTCTCAGATCATGATGCAATAAAACTCACATGTAATATAAGGCCAGGAGAAAATAGAACACAAGTTATTTGGAAATTAAATAATCTAATGCTGAAGAACGAATGGGTGAAAGAGCAAATTATAGACACAATCAATAATTTCACGTACGAGAATGACAACAATGAGACAACATACCAAAATTTGTGGGACACGGCTAAAGCCGTTATAAGGGGTAATTTTATATCTCTAGATGCTTACTTGCTTAAAACAGAGAAAGAGAACATCAATGAACTGGGCTTACAATTAAAAAAGCTAGAAAAAGACCAAATTAAAAACCCTCAATTAAATACCAAATTGGAAATTCTGAAAATTAAAGGGGAGATCAATAAAATTGAAATTAAGAAAACTATTGAATTAATAAATAAAAGTAAGAGTTGGTTTTATGAAAAAACCAACAAAATAGATAAGCCATTAGTTAATTTGATTAGAAAAAGGAAAAAAGAAAATCAAATTATTAGTCTCAAAAATGATAAGGGAGAACTTTCCTACAATGAAGAGGAAATTAGAGTAATAATTAGGAGTTTCTTTGCCCAACTTTATGCCAATAAATTTGATAATGAAAATGAAATGGACGAATATCTACAAAAATATAGATTGCCCAGATTAACAGAAGAGGAAATGAATTATTTAAATAGCCCCATTTTGGAAAAAGAAATAGAAGAAGGTATTAATCAACTCCCTAAGAAAAAATCTCCAGGGCCAGATGGATTTACAGGTGAATTTTACCAAACATTCAAAGAACAATTAATCGCAAAACTATATAAACTATTTGAAAAAATAGGGAAAGAAGGTGTACTACCAAATTTCTTCTATGACACGGATATGGTGCTGATAGCTAAACCAGGTAGGGTGAAAACAGAGAAAGAAAACTATAGACCCATTTCCCTAATGAATATTGATGCAAAAATTTTAAATAAGATTTTAGCAACAAGATTACAGAAAGTCATCCCCAGGATAATACATCATGACCAAATAGGATTTATACCAGGAATGCAGGGCTGGTTCAATATTAGGAAAACTATTAGCATAATCAATTATATTAATAACCAAATTAATAAAAACCATATGATTATCTCCATAGATGCAGAAAAAGCCTTTGATAAAATCCAACACCCATTACTATTAAAAACACTGGAGAGTATAGGAATAAATGGGCTTTTCCTTAAAATGATTAGTAGTATCTACATAAAACCTTCAGCAAGCATCATATGTAATGGAGTCAAACTAGAACCATTCCCTATAAGATCAGGAGTGAAACAAGGCTGCCCACTGTCACCATTATTATTTAATATTGTCTTAGAAATGTTAGCTGTGGCAGTAAGAGAAGAAAAAGAGATTAAAGGAATTGGAGTATGTAATGAGGAAACCAAATTATCACTCTTTGCAGATGACATGATGATATACATAGAGAACCCTAAAGACTCAACTAAAAAACTACTAGAAACAATTCACAACTTTAGCAAAGTTGCAGGATACAAAATAAATCCACATAAATCATCAGCATTTTTATATATTACCAATAAAGTTCAGCAGCAAGAGATACAAAGAGAAATTCCATTCAAAATAACTGTTGATAGTATAAAATATTTGGGAATTTATCTGCCAAGGGATAGTCAGGAACTAAAGGAACTAAACTACAAAACACTTTCCACACAAATCATATCAGACCTAGTCAATTGGAAAAACTTAAAATGCTCATGGGTAGGACGAGCGAATATAATATAAATGACAATACTACCCAAACTAATTTACTTATTTAGTGCCATATCAATCAAACTCCCAAGAAATTATCTCACAGATCTAGAAAAAATAGTAGCAAAGTTCATTTGGAAAAACAAAAGGTCTCAAAATCAAATGCAGGAAGGCAGAAATAATAAATGCATTTTTTTTCAGATCATGCCGGAATAAAAATCACATGCAATATAAGGCCAGGAGAAATTAGACCAAAAACCAATTGGAAACTAAATAATTTTATCCTAAAGAATGAATGGGTGAAACAGCAAATTACAGACACAATTACTAATTTCATTCAAGAGAATGACAATAATGAGACCACATACCAAAATTTGTGGGATACAGCCAAAGCGGTAATAAGGGGAAATTTTATATCTCTAGATGCTTATTTGCATAAAATAGAAAAAGAGAAAATCAATGAATTGGGCTTGCAACTAAAAAAGCTAGAGAAAGAACAAATTAAAAACCCCCAATCAAATACCAAACTTGAAATCCTAAAAATAAAAGGAGAGATTAGTAAAATTGAAAGTAAAAAAACTATTGAATTAATAAATAAAACTAAAAGTTGGTTTTATGAAAAAACCAACAAAATAGATAAACCTCTAGTTAATTTAATTAGAAAAAGGAAAGAGGAAAATCAAATTGTTAGTCTCAAAAATGAAAAGGGAGAACTTTCCACCAATGAAGAGGAAATTAGAGCAATAATCAGGAGTTACTTTGCCCAACTGTATGCCAATAAATTTGATAACCTAAGTGAAATGGAAGAATATCTACAAAAATATAGATTGCCCAGATTAACAGA
>JAJPUD010015299.1:0-37854 GCA_023553655.1 Myrmecobius fasciatus
AAAAAAAAAAAAAGCACATAAGTCATTTAACATTTCAGATTGTCCAAGCACAGGCAGAGAAGTGAGGAATTTGGGATGGCACCAATTAAAAGGGGATGAAGGGGAGACATGGACAAACATGGACGGGCCGGAAACCTCATCTGTAACATTAAGTGAGTGATGTTTCCATGCATCAGCATTTAGGCCAAGAATTAACTACCCAATATTTTAAATGATTTAAAAAATAAGAAAATTAGTAATCACTTGCAACATTTTTATATTCAATTTGAAACACCTAGATAAATCATAACTATGTATAATGAATTAACTGGATTGTAGAAAAATAAATAACTGTTTAAATATTTAGCTAGATCTAAAGATTAATTTTACATTTTTCCTTTTTATCTTAAGATCCTCTACAATCTGGCTCCTCCATATTGTTTCACAGAATCTGTCTTCATGAATTCTTTATTCTAGTCACATTTGCCCTTGGATCACATCCATCTCTTACCTCTTTTCATTTGCACAGGTATCTCTATTAGGCTCCCTCCCCACCTCCATGTCTTAGAATACCCAGCTTCTATTAAAGCGTAGCACAGTGCCCTCATACTTGAGACTTTAAAAAACAAAACACCTCCCCAGATAGAACTATTTCTATCTTACAAAATCTTTGTATTACTATATATTTTATGTATTTACCTTGATGTATTGTATCACTTTATCTTCCATAAAAGAGAATCCTCTTGGGGGATGGGGTTGTTTTGTTTTCAGTGCCTAGTAGGCACTTTGTATGTAGGATGCTGGGAAGAGACATAATGTCTGTCTCTATGAAATTTACATTTATAATGAGAGATGATGATACCTACTTTACCTACCTTACAGGGTAATTCTAAGGATTAAATAAGATAACAGTTGTAAAGACACTTTATTCACAGATGATAGTCTCAAATATAAATAGCTATTATTATTTATTACAAAAGTTGCATGAAGTGGTAGACAGTACTGTACTTGAGATCAAGTCTGAAGGGTGGATTTGACACTTCACATTTACCATTGAACTTCTCTGAACTTCAGGTTTTTTAATCTGTAAATTGAAGATAATCATATTTGTAGTATTTATTGCATTGCTATAAAGCACAAGCATGTATTTGAAGCATTTTGCAGACTATAAAATGTAACCAAAAAGTCATTTTATTATTACATAGCCTACACACAAATAACTGTAGCATAATGCTTGATCAATTTATAATGGAATTAATTACAAGGGAACTGCTCTGTGAGGTCACAGGACATTTTCACCTGAGGGTGTCGTCTGAGATATTTACTTTTATTCCATGCCTATAGTTGGCTATAAAACCAAGTATGTTGGGATCCATTTTCTGATTTCTGCAAGTCAAGCTTTTGAACTTTTGATCTGATTTGTTAATTAAGATGTCAAAGCTACTGGCTTTTGATCTCATATTTTTCATCACTTGGACTTGAGCTTTGAAGGTAGATGATTCACAATAAAGTCATGATTGATACGAACTGTACACTGAAGAGGAATATTATTTTTTAAGCAAAGAAGATGGTTCAAAGCAGATCAAGATGATGGAGAAAAGCCAGCAAGTTGCCTAAGCCCTTCCTGCTTTCCTCAGAAACAACATTAAATCAAGCCTCTCAAACTATAAAAAGATGGAATAAAATAATTTTCCAGCTTACTATTACTTAGAGGAACTTCAGGAAAGGTCTATCTCATTTGGGAAAAAGGCACAGATGATGTCTAGGAAGGCTCTTGGCTACAGTAGAGATCAGCAAAGCTTTGGAACCCTAAAACACTGGCCATGAGTAGGCCAGGACCTCCCAGAGAAGTGGGCAAGCCATCAGCACCTACAGCCCCTGAATAGAAAACCATTGTGACCAGGGCCCTGGGCACCAGCCCAAGAAGCTGGGGAAGATGCTCCCTGTGCCCTGGGGGCAAAACTCAACTCTGAAAAATGAGTAACAAAACAAAACAGAAAAGAGCCCTGGCCATACAAAGGGAAGATCAAAACACAAACTCAGAAGAGGGCAAGAATATCAAAATGCTTACATACAGAGGGGAAGATGAATTCATCTCAAGACTGAAAAGCCTTCTTGGAAGAACTTAAAAAAGGATTTTAAAAATCAAATAAGAGAGGAAGAAGAAACATTGGGGAAAAATCCATCAACCATCTCCTAAAAGACATCCCCAAATGAATACTCCAAGGAATATTGTAGCCAAATTCCAGAATTATCAGGTCAAGAACAAAATATTTAGAAAAACAATTCAAATATCAAGGAACCAATTAGGATTATACAGATCTTAGCAGCTTCAACATTAAAGGATCAAAGGATTTAAAATATAGTCTCAAAGGAGCTAACAACCAAGAATCAACTATCCATCAAAATTGAGTGTAATATTTCAGGGAAAAAGAAGGATATTCAATGAAATAGTAGACTTTCAAACTTTCCTGATGAAAAGACCAGACCTAAACAGACAATCTGATCTTCAAATACAACACTCAGGAGAAGCATTAAAAAAAGTAAACAGGAAAAAACAAAAATGTTATTAAATAAGATTAAACTATTTATATCGCTACACAGGAGGATAATACTTGTAACCCTTGAAAACTATTTGAGGCATTTGGAAGAAGTATACATAAAAAGAATGTATGGGTTTAAGTTGAATTTGATATGACAATATAAAAAAATTAAAAGGTAATAAAAGGATTATACTGGGAGAAGAGGAAAGAGAAGGAGAGAAGACAGAATAAGGTAAAAACAGGAAGAAATGCAAAAGACCTTACAATAGAGGATAGGTAGGAAGGGGCTTATCATTATTTGAACCACATTCTCATCAGAATTGACTCTTAAAAGGAATAACATACACACTCAGTTGAATATAGAAATTTATCTTAATCTTATGGAAGCAGGAGGAGAAAGAGAAGAGAAAAGGGAGGTGGGGCTGATAGAAAGCAAGGCAGATTAAGGGAGGTGGTGGTCAGAAGCAAAATACTGATGAGGAGGGACAGGATGAAAGAGAGAGTATAAACAAGAGTGAGGGGATAGAATGGATGCAACATATAGTTAATAATTATAACTGTCAATTTGAATTGGATGGGCTCTCCCCCAAAATGTAAAAGATTAAATATTAGACTCTTGCAAGGTATTGTTTCTTGTAAACAATTTGAAGCATAGAGATACAGGTAGAATAAAGGTAAAAGGTCAGAGCAGAATATATAATACTTCAGCTAAAGTAAAAAAAAAAAGAAAGAAAGGAGTACAATCCTTATCTCAGACAAAGCAAAAGCAAAAATAAATTTAATTAAAAAAGGGAAGAAAACTACATCTTACTAAAAAGTACAAGGGACAATGAAGTAATATCAATATTGAATATATATACATCCAGATTCTTAGAGAAGAATTAGAGAGCAAGCTGTACTAATAGGGGTACTCAATTTTACCCTCTCAGAACTAGGCAAATCTAATGACAAAATAAAGAAATTAAAGAGGTGAATAAATTTTAGAAGAGTTAGATGTGATAGACCTCTAGAGAAAAATGAATGCTGATAGAAGGAAATATACATTTTTCTCAGTGGTGTATAACATCTAAACAGAAATATGCATATTAGAGCATTAAAAAACCTCACAATCAAATGCAAAAAGATAGAAATATTAAATGCATGCTTTTCAGATCATAATGCAAATAAAATCACATGTAATAAAGCGCCATGGAAAGATAAGTTAAGAATTAATTGAAAACTAAATAGTCTAATCATAAAGAATAAGTGGGTCAAACAACAAATCATAGAAAAAATAATTTCATCAAAGAGAATGATGATAATGAGACAACATGTCAAAATTTATGTGATGCAGCCAAAGTAGTACTTAGGGAAATTTTTATATCTCTAAATACTTACATGAATAAAAATAGAAAATGAGCAGATCAATGAATTGGGGATGCAAATAATAAAGCTAGAAAAAGATTTAAATGCCAATTAAATACTAAATTAGACATTCTGAAAATCAAAAGAGAAATTAATAAAATTTAAAAGGATGGAATTATTGAACTATTATGTAGCTAAGTTAATTTAAGTAAGTTAAGATCTGGTCTTACAAATAAAATGACAACCCAATAACATTGATAACCTTTGATTAGTTTGATTTAAAAAAAAAGAAAGAAGAAAACCAAATTCCTACTATCAAAAATGAAAAGGGTAAATTCACTACCAATGAAAAAGGAAATTAAAGCAGTAATTAGAAGCTCTTTTGTCCAACTGCATGTTGAGAAATCTGACAATGTAAGTGAAATGGATGAATATTTACAAAAATATAAATTATCCAGATTAACAGATGGGGAAAGAAAACACTTAATCCCATCTTGGAAAAAAAAGTTGAACAAGACATCAAAAAATTTCCTAAGAAAAAATTTCCAAGGTCAGATAGATTGACAAATGAGTTCTACCAAACATATAAATAACTATTTATTGCAATACTATGTAAATTATGTGGGAAAATAGGCAAAAAAAGGAGTCATACAAAATTCCTCTTATGACACAAATACATACAGTACTGATACCTAAACCAGGAAGAACCAAAACAGAAAAAGAAAATTGCAAACCAATTTTCTTAAGGGATATTGATGCAAAAACTTTAAATAATATATTAGCAAAGAGACTGCAGAAATTTATAACCAGAATAATATACTATGGTAAGGCAGGATTTATTCCAAGAATGCAGGATTAGTTCAATATTAGGAAAACTCTCAATATGATTGACCATATCCATAAAAAGACTAACAGAAATCATAGGATTATCTCAATAGATGCAGAAAAAAACTTTTAACAAAACAAAGCACCCATTTGCTTTTAAGACACTAGAGAACATAGGAATAAATGAAGTTTACCTTAAAATGATAAATAACATTTATCTAAACCTATCAGAAAGCAATATAAGTAATGGGGATAAGCTAGATGCATTCCTATGAAGATTAAGAGTGAAGAAAGCATATATACTATCACCATTATTATTCAACATTTTGAGAAATGTTTGCTTTAACAATAAGAGAAGAAAAAAGAAATTGAAGGAATCAGAATAGGTAATAAGAAAACAAAACTATCACTATTTGCAGATGATACGTTGGTATGCATAGTGATCATAAAAAGAAGAAGGATCCACATACACAAAAATATTTGTAGCATTTTTTTTTTGTAGTGGCAAAGCACTGGAAATCGAGAGAATGCTCATCAAGTGGAGAATGGCTGAACAAGTCATAATATGCAAGCATAATGGAATACTATGATACAAGAGAAATTATGAGGAGGCAGATTTCAGTAAAACCCTATAAAGACTCATATGAACTGATGTTGAGTGAAATGAGTGGAAGTAGAAGAACATTGTACGGAGTAACAATTATATTATGCGGTCCAAATATGAAAGATTTAGAGTTTCTCAGCAATATTATGATCTAAGATAGTTCCAAAAGACTCATGATGGAAAATTCTATCCATATGCAGAGAAAGAACTGTGGATTCTGAATGCAGATAGAAGCATACTATTTTCCCCCCTTTCTTGTGATTTTCCTCTTTTGTTCTGATTCTTTTTTCACAACATGACTAATGTGAAATGATTGTACATACATAACTTAGATTAGATTGCTTGCTGTCTTGGGAAGTAGGATAGAAGGAGATGTAGGAGAAATATTTATAAATCAAAATCTTTTATAAATTAATACTGAAAACTATCTTTATATGTAATTGGAAAAAATAAAATGCTATTTTTTTTAAAAGAAGCTGACTCAAAGTTTTGTCAGAAAAATGCTTCTTTCCTCCTTTACATCCAAGGCAGGCTGGTCATTGATATCCTATTATTCATATAATAAAGTCTTTCTCTGTTGCCTTATCATGGCTTGGGGGTAACCATGGATTCCCTAGCAGAATATAAGTTCTATCTGGTTCTAGGAAGGTGTGACAGCTTTGTCAGTGATTTACCAATGGTGTGTCTGTCTCTGGAGGATCAATCCATCTTAATGTAGAGAGACTCATCATTAGACACCGGATTGGAGGGAGAGAATGTGTTTGCTCACAAGGCAGTCCTCAGACCACCTACTCAGGCCGAGTTTGCAATCAGTTTCAGTAGGAGTTCCTGCAGCAGGGAAATCTGGGTTCTTTTTGAAGTTTTGGAAGAGAATGGGTGGTGCACTTTGGATAAACGATAGGCTAGAAACAAATGAAGAACACTGACAATGAGCCTGGATTTGGGGTCAGCCAGATTGCCCACTTGAAAGAACATGAAAACCAATTTAAGACTTCATTTAGAACTGATCCTTTATGTTGTCAGGGTACCATCATTGTACAGATAAAGCTATCAGATTCAAGACTAAAGAGGACAATTTCCTGCCTCTCTTTACTTATGGACTTTTTAACCTTTTTAGTCTAAAAAGAGGTTGCCTGTTGTTTTCTGATTAAGGGAAAAGGGTGAGTCTATGAAACAGGTCTGTGTGTGTATGCAACAGAAGGAAAGGTGATGGGGAAAATGAAGTTTGGAACAAAGAGATGAGTGAATAAAACTGGGGAACCTCAGCAATTGCTGAATGGCCTCAACTGTCAACAGTTAGCTGAATAACACTGGGCAGCTGAACGTAAGAGGAACAGGGACAGTGTTTTTTTTTATGAAACTCATCTACAAGAACATCCAGCAAGGGTGGAGGGGCATCCCCACCAAAGACTGCAGCATCATAAATTCATTTATTTGCAAAAACTGTATTGCCATAAACTAAACTGGCTGACTCAATATGGGGACCCAAGGTCCTCTCTGGCTTGCTTCAGTACTTTTCCTGAATAGCCTTCTCCAATATCATTTTCCAAGGCTCTCATTTTGCTTTTGAGAATTACTGGGCAAACACACAAAGTTTTAGGCAAAAAATTTGATCACTCTCTTTGTTTTAAGTTGAAGTGTTCAGGATAGAGGCAAATAGGTGTCTGGCAAATGTTAGAGCAAAACCACCACTTAAAACAAAACAAAACACTTTATAACTCAGGGGAGGTGACTTGGAAACTAAAGAGAGTGGAAGTATTTTTAGTCATTCAGTAGCAGTTATTTTGATAACTGCATAATTTTACCTGTCATCCTTTTAGTTGAAAGCTTTCCAGGGCGCAAAAATAGGCAGAAATAGGATAAATCAAAATTAATGATAATTTCTTTTGAGTTATAACTGCTATTTCATTAAAATTGTCCAATTTATAACCCACAACTTAGAATTCATCAACACACAATTTACAAATCTGTCGCTAATGAAGCAAGGCTTTTACTGGAAGCCTTTGTTTCTCATATATGACTCTGAGTTCTTGAAAGTTAATCTCAGTAATGCAGTTTACCAGAGTAGAGAAAGAAATAAATGAGAACATTTGGGCACATGGGGGGGGGAGGCTGGGATTGGGGGAAGATGTCCAGGTCCATGATTTCCACTGGGCTAGGGATTTCTTGGTGAAATGATTCCCTAGGCAAATGCAGATCAGCAATTGTTATGTAATTTAGAGCCTTAGAGAGTCAAATGTAATGAGAATTTAGGTGACTTGTCCATAGTCACACACAGCCATATCAAAGAATAGATTTGAATACCTGGATTATCATTATTAGGATTATTTATTCTAAGCTTCTATCAACTGCCTCTCAACTAACAGTAATTTCATCTAAAATAGAGGATACATAATTATTTAGGTATGAGGAGAACTTTTATCCTTGAAGTATGTTTTTGTTTATTTTTTTCTTTAACTAGGGACCAGGGGAATAAGACCTGGATGGTTAATTTTCTTGGTGAGGAATTCCCAGGTAAAGAAAATCCTCCTTTCACTGCCACCTGCCACCTTCTCTGCTCTTAGAGACTTAAAGGATTTCCAAGAATACTGAGAATTCAGGTGATATGTTCGGGGTCACAGAGCTGATTTGTGTCAAAGGCAAAGCATGAATTCACATCTTTCTAGTTCTGATGTCAACTCTTTATACATTATGCCATGTTGCTTTCTTAAGTGAAATCTAGGGAAATGCTGACCTGATGTAAACCACCTAAGCTTCTTTCATTTTTTTCTCTCTCCCACTACTTAAAGGATTACCAAGATAAATTTTTTACCACTAAGAGGGAAAATAGAATTGGTAACTTAAACAGGAAAGTGCATTTTTGGACTGAAGTGCTTTCATTCATAATGAATGGAATTGTGGTCTCTACTGAGAGAGGGGCAAATTAAGCTGGTGGAAAGTTTTTAGTCAATAGCACTGACTAAGGCTATTGCTTACCAAGGTGGACCAGACCCTGAGAAGAAGCTTAAAAGAAGTTCTTAGCTATTGATTTCCATATTCTCTGAGCTTGTCTTCTCCTTTGTGCTATTCTCATTTTTTAAGAAAACAGTGAAAAAACTCAAGTCAATTTAGGAAATCTCTCTTCATGACTAATAGGCAACATTGAAATTAATTGTGACCAATGTAGCATAACTTCATTTACAAGACTTGGCAATAAAGCAAAGGGGAAGAATTCTTGCAGAGGAATGAAAAGAAAAAAAATATCAACATAAATAGTTAGATCTGACCCAAACCTTTCTGAAACAGTGGACTAGATGAAATATTTAGCTTCCATAAACAAAAATCCCTCCTTTGTCTGGGAGCATCTCTCTGTTAACACAGAAGATAGATTTCAGTTCAGCTTTGCAATTTTCCTTGGCTTATGTAACATGTACTATGTGGGTAAGACATGGTTGACTGGGTTTTTGCGTGCCTTTTATCTCCCTGTTTTACACATTTCTAAAAAAGAAAAGGTCTGTTTTCCCTTAATGTTTGTGTGACAGTCTTAAAATATTCAGGCTATGAAATATTTCATACTGAGTAGATCACTTTAGTAAGGATTTTCAAATGCACAGATCTATAAACTCTAAATAGCTGGTTCAATGCAATGGGGCTGCTTAATAGGAGAGTTGAGGGGAATGGTAATTTTTTCTTTCTGTTTAAAATGCACAATAAATATTTATGGAACAATATGACAGAAAAAACCAAGAAGGCATATTAAAAAGTAAATTAAGTTAATTTTCTACCACAAGATGGAGTGTGGTAGGGGCCTCCAATGATATTTTTTAAATTTGTAAAATTTTGCCCTTCAGAGTGAAATTGCTTCAGGGCAGAAGAATAAAATATAAAACATTTATTCCAAATATAGCCATAGCAATTGCCAGCATATATCAACTACAAAACATTGATTTCAAAAATAAGGTGCTTAAAACACTGTACCCTAAAGATTGGCTGGTGAAGGGACAAGATCAAACTGTAGTGGACAAAAATCCTTCCCCTCCTGGAGGTGATCTCTTCCTAACAGGAGCCTTTGCTTCCTCAAATGTCTTATTTCTCTTTTGCCATAAGCAGAATTTTGGAACCATCACAAGAGCTCCCTGCTGGTCTTTGAGTGTCATGGTGGTGGTTGGGGGCAGGGAGGTGGGAGATTGTACTGTCTCTAGCAGCTCTAGTCCAAAGCAGTTTGACTTCTGGGTGCTATGCCAACTTACAGGTCTGCTCAGTCGTCTGCTACTGCTGACAGCCCTTCATTTAATAGGCAAGTGGATGGAGTTATCCTATCTCATTAAGAGGAACAGAACAAGGGGATTTGAAAGAATACTGTGATTGGGAGATGTAAGGAGAATATTTTACAAGTGTAAAAGGGAGCTAGAATCTGTTGAAAAGATACAATTTTAGCTCAGATGATGTATTGGAGGTGGGTCTGGTATAAATGGAAAAGTTTACTCAGAAAAGGGGAAAAAACTCTGAGATGGTAGAAGTATAGATAACAACCTATCAGTCTCTCACAGTCAATCTACAAGCATTTACTCACTGCCAAAAATGTTCCAATCATTATATTAAATGTTATGTGGGAGTGGGAATGGAGAATATAAAGCATCTGCACAAGAAGAAAGCCAAAGAGACTGTCTCTCTATCTATCCATATTCTATCCATTAACCTATCTATCCAACTAGCTATCTGCTTGTCTATCTATGTATCTATGTACCTATCATTTTGCCCATCTTTCAGTCTATCTATTCATCCACATATCTATCTATTTACCTATCTGTCCAATTAGCTATCTGCCTGCCTGCCTGTCTGTCTGTTTGCCCACCTGTCCATCCATCCGTCCATTCCTCTATCTCTGTCTCTCAATTCCCACGTACACATATATACATCATGTGTACATACACAAGCTTATCACCTGCTGGACGTACCCCTCACTTTTCTGACATGGAGAAAGCATTGGGCCTAGATTCCAAAGCCTCAGAATAGCTGCTTTCCGAGCCTGACTCGGCCACTTGTAAGCTGCATGACCTTAAGCAAACTGCTTGGCTCTGGGGGTCTCGGTTCTCACTTGTGTAAAACAAAGGGGCTTTGCTAAGCTGGGGGTCTTACTCAGTTTGTACTATGGAGGTGAAACCTATGGCCCCCTTCTTCTCACAATCATGCTTTTAGATGCAGAAAACAAAACCCGGAGGACTAAAAAGGAAACCACCCAGAGTGAAATCCTTATCAAAATGTTTTTAAAAACAAGTTTGGAGACCCCAAGTTACGGATGTTGGGGCCAGAGGCTCTCCAAGGCCCCTCTCAGGGCTGGTCTCGCCGTTGTCAGCTGCTCCCGTTTCCCTCCTGGCCCCTCCTGTACACCTGCTTTGACAGTCACAGGGACAGTCACAGAAAAGCGCTTGTTGATGCGCCTTTTCTATTTCACAGTGAAGGGGGAGCCACAGATCAGAGGAGCACCCCTCCTCCACTCCGTCCCCAGGACAATACTGGGTGTAAAGATCCCCTGCAATCTGCAGCGTGCCGCCCCCGGGGCCAGGCGCCAGGCCTGTTCCCAGCTCTAGAACTCTGCGATCCTCAGTACCGCCCTCAGCATCGGAAGTGGCGGGCTGGTTACTGCACCTGTCTCCCGAGCGGTGACAGAACGCTTCTATATGTTGGGAGAAAGACAGTCCAGGGGAGAGAAAACAATTAAGCGTCAGATTAATGAGGAATGTCAGAAATTAGAGCCGTTTCAGCGGCTCTAAATGAGCAGAAAGGAAATTCAGTTCCAGATCCGCAAGCGGATCATGCAAACAGGGCTACTGCGGACTGCTGACTCACTTCCTACTGGGTCTCCATTTTTTTTTTTTTTTGAGGTGGGGGGAGAGGAGAACTACTTTAGCCCTCCCCTGACGTGGACTTTTTTAGAGTCAATGATTTTGTTTGCAAATGAGATTCTCCGCTTCCTGGCTTTCCTATAGAAGGGGAAAAAAAAACACCAAAAAAATCCTCTCTGGAGGCAAGCTGCAAGAAAGTCTCAGCATATTTATCATGCAGTAAATGCACTCTCTGAGAAGGCTGTATTTGTGATTTAACAAGCATAACCTCGAATCAAAAGGCTCAGGGTTTTTGCTTTCTCAGCCTCCGCCAAGGCAATGTTTCTGGGAATCCAGCAGGTGGAACTCGTGCAGAAGCATTTCCTGGCTGACAGAAGCCAGATCCATCAGCCAATTAGATTAGCATTCATTTAACACTCTTTAAAAAAGACATTTTGGCTTGCTCATAATTTTTCATATGCTATTAGCTGCCTTAAATGGGTGGTTTCTTAGTAAGTTGGTGGGCTTCTGCAGGAGGGAAAGGAAATCACATTACATGGTTACCCATAAGTATTCTATAAGCACACCCTCTCCTTTTATCTGCTATGTCAGTCTAGTTCTCTTCACAGGAAGCACACCCACAACAAAAAGTTAAATACAGTGAAGCACACAAAATTCATGGCTTTTATAGGGATTGCAAAGGCTTACAGCACACCTAAACAAACAGGCAGAGTTTTTGAGACAGCGTCTATCTATATGATTTGGTTCTTTTAAAGAATCCCCTGTGATCCACACAAGGGCCTTCATTAATGCACCTTTATAATCGTATATTTATGTTTTATAGTACATTTGTAGGTTATTGTTTCAATAAAGGGAGGTTTTTTTTTCCATTTCAATAAAAGGAAGCTCCAAATTCCCAGAATTTATTTCAAAGGTTTTAGTAGTTCTCTCTCCCTCCCATTTATTGATTAATTTTCTTCATTAAAATCTTTCTCTAGTGAGTTGGGGGCAAAGGTGACCTTGGCTGTTGGAAGACTAAGCCAATGGAACACAAGTTGTGGTATGTCTTATTAAGCCAGGAATTCACTGAGTACCTGTTAAAACTATGGACTATTTGGCTCTTGTCAGAAGATTAACAAAATTGAAAGGACTATAATAGATTCAATTATTAGGGCTGCTATTGTTACTCTTATTTCCCAATTCTCTATTGCCTATAGCTTACAGAGATCACAGCTATAATCTATGGTCATGTAATATTTTTTCTCCCTGTGAATAATGCAGAATCTGAACCGTACATCCACATAAAAAAATGGATCCTTAAAGAAATGAAAGATGGTTTCATCCAGCTATTCATTCAATTAATTAAGCTTACTATGTATAAGACCCATTTATGTATAGGCCCATGAAGCTTAAATAAATAAAATTAAAAGAACATTAAAAGAACAGGTGACGTGTGTGTATGTGTAATATAGCATATATAGAAATGGCGGACCAATAACATTTGTGTGTGTGTGTGTGTACACACACACACACAAATGTTATTGGTCCGCCATTTCAGTGATGTTCAACGCTTTATGATCCCTTTTGGGGTTTTCTTAGCAAAGATACTAGAGTGGTTTGCTATTTCCTTTTCCAACTGATTTTACGAATAAGCAAACTGAGGCAAACAGTGTCAAGCGACTTGTTCAGCGTCCCACAGCTAGTATCTGAGGATGAATTTGAACTCTGTTCTTCCTGCTTCCAGGTAGAGGCTCTATCTGCTTTGCCATCCAGCTGTCCCCATATACATACATTTTAATACATAAATATGTAAATGAAAGAAATGCATAATTCATTAGATTATGATGCTTACCAAGTCAGTTCTTGATACATGACCACAGACTGAAGCTGTGATCTCTATCAGCTATGGGCAATAGGGAATTGGAAAATAAGAGTAACAAAAACAGCAGCAATAATAATTGAATCCAACATTTATTATAGTTTTTTTAAATTTTGTAAAGAACTTCACATATATTGATTTAAAGATTTTTTTTTTGGCTGGGGCAATTGGGGTTAAGTGACTTGCCCAGGGTCACACAGCCAGGAAGTATTAAGTGTCTGAGACCAAATTTGAACTCAGGTCCTCCTGACTTCAGGGCTGGGGCTCTATCCACTGCACCACCTAGCTGCCCAGTTCAAAGTACTCTTAATTGATCAACATAGATCTATGTTACTAGTGAAATAAATAAACTTATGTAAGGGAAAATATGGTATAGGGGAATGTGCACAGAACTTTGAACCAGGAATACTTCAAGTTCTGAGTTTGAGTGTCCATTTCCTTATCTATAAAACAGGGACAAGTATATTTTCTCTATTTACCTAACCTATTTCTCCTAATTGTGAATAAAGCATATTGTAATATGCTTTAAAAACACATTTCGTCAATATACAACTAATACGTCTCATGAGACAGAAGGAAACAGAAAATAAAACAAGAACTTTAAAAAATTAAATATCAAATTAAATTTAAATTTAAACAATTCAAATATTAGACAACTTGACATCACTTTAAAAAGTGTTTATTATGCTTTATTTAGTTGTCCTTCCAACACCAACCTTGGGCAACTCCCAGATAATATACATTAAAGAATTCATATTGTAGGGCATGTGGCAATATCTGTAAAATGATGAAATGATGTTTCTATTGAATTTAGTAGAGCCCAGGCAGTATGCCACAAAATATAGTAGGACTGATGATTTCTCTTGTTGAAATCAATTAAATCTACTCAACTAACAGCTCAAGTAAACAGTTGATATTATTGGCGATGTCAATTCCAACTTTATTTAGAATTATGGAGTAGAAGAAAAATGAGAGATCATCTAATCCCATGCTTATTTACAGATGAGATAACTAAGACCCACTGAGAATACAAGAGTCCTCAAAGATTTTACACAGAATGAATAAAAACTTCAACTAGAACCCAGGTCTGCAAACTCCTAATCCATCATTTTTTTTCTATTATACCATTCTACCTCTCTATTAAGATATGTCACAATATGAACCAATGCAAAGTCAAATGAACAAAAGAAGGAGAATAATTTATATTAAAATAAAAATGTGATTAAAAACAAACAATTTGAAGACTTGCATAAATTGATAAAGATTGAAATGATGAAATCAGGAGAACAATTTATACAGAACAGCAACACTATAAAAACATCCAACTTTGAAAATTGGAAGAATTTTGACTAATGCAATGATTTCAGAAGTAGAAGGTACTACACACCTTACTGCCAAAGGTCATGGATTCACAGTACAAAATAAGATATTTTTTGGCATGGCCAATGAGCAAATTTGCTTTATTTGGCTATGCTATAGGTTACAGGTATTTTGTCTTTCTTTCTTCTTCCCAATGAGGTAAATAAAATGAGGAAGAGAAAATAGATTTCTGTTGATTTTTAAAATAAATTTTAATAAATTAAAAATAAATATAATGCTTCCATTTCTAAATGAAATTATACGCTCTTCGTAGCTCTTCCAGAGTAAGCTCTTTGGCATGCCTTTCATTAAAGACAGTAGAACAAACATACTATTTCCCTTAAATCACTATGTTGTCCATCAGTTTGGATAACCTAGGTCAGAAAAAAAGCACTTTTATCTCCAAAGTCCCAAGTACTACTGCCTAAATCATATCTGAACATTCCCTTTCACTCAGCATCTATAGAAAAAGTCTCATGCAGGGTTCAATTTAAACTCTAAAAGACGTAGTTTAAACTCTCTTATTTGTGTTAAGTCCCTAAAATAAATGTGTTCCTATGTCTTGCCTCCCTTTATTCACTTCTGATACAGACCAGAAGCTTGTTAAAAACACTGTCATCATCTTCTGATTTTGACTAAACTTGTATGGAGAGAAGGTGGGTGGTGCAGTGGATAGGATGCAGGTTCTGGAGTTGGGAAGACCCATGTTCCCAAGTTCAAAGCTGACCTCAGACACTTACTGGCTATGTGACCCTGGGCAAGTCACTTAATCCTGTTTCTCTCAGTTTCTTCATCTGTAAAATAAGCTGGAGAAGGAAATGGCAAACCACTCTGGTACCTTTGCCAAGAAAACACCAAAAATGGTGTCATGAAGAGTTGAAATGATTGAATAACAACAAATTTTATTAGGCTCTTTTTATAAATACAGACAAATGTTTCAGAGAATGTAGCCAAGAGGAGAAAGCGATTAGTCTTGTCCTATGGTTTTACCACCATGCTGTTTCCTATTTGGAGGGGACAATCAATAATCAAGGGGAACAACAGAAATAGATTTTTTCCATCTTCACTAACAGAACAGAGATAGCATTAGGAACTGAAACTGTCCCTGACAGCTGAGTATGTGTCTGTGTGTGTCTGATTGTCTATCTATCTATCTACATATATAGATACATACGCAATATACATATATACACACGTGTGCGTGCATAATTGTAGGGAGCTCCCAGTGAGGAACTTGACCACTGTGGTTTGTCTCTTTATTTTTTTTGCTATTTATAAACTTAAACATTTTTTCTAGACGTGAGAATTTAAGCGATATGCCCAGGGTCACACTGGGGAATTGATTGGTCTTCCTGGTTTTGAGACCAATTCTGTCACTCCCTGACTTCTGGCCGTCATTGAAGTATGAATAGAATAATAGAAAATAAGAACTTTGTGCAAGAAGAATAATAGAAGAAGAGCCCAGGCCAGATATTTGGTTGCCATCTTTGAGACAGGACAATTGTACTTGCCTCAGGTATGCCATTGTGCCTTCACAAAACTTGACAGAATAAAATATACAGATATCATTGATATTGGAATATTTTTAAAATATTATTAATTTTAATTATTAAATATTATTTTATTAAAGTGTATTTATATTTAAAAATTCCTTTGTTATACACCTTTGAAAAGGAAATAAGAAACCACTTCAGTATTTTTGCTAAGAAAACCCAAATGAGGTCATGAAAAATTATACGTAGCTGAAATGATGACACATTTTATTTATGTATGTGTGTATATATATAATACACATGTATTATATATATATATACACCCTATAAATGCTAAATATGTTATATAATCTATGTGTGTGAAGGCACACACAGTGTATGACTACAAGTCATTTGTTGCTTTCCTTAGATACTACTCCCTTATTTACTAATTCATGATTACTGTGCTTTTCTCAACTGAAATACACATTTTCTCCCTCCTTGACATACACAGCCATAATAACAATAATGATAGAATCTATGTAGCTTTTAAGTTTTGCAGAGCTCTTTATATATGTTATCTATATCTCAATATATTCAACTTACCCAGGCCCATTAAAAGGCCCCTAAACACAGCCCCTTTCTGGTCTGTGCAGAGTTATGTTATTGGAGTTTTGTTGGATTATGAGCAATTTTACAATCCACTTTGGCTCTGCTAAGAAGAGAATTATTCCCCCTGATCCCTTTAAAAGGGAACTATCAGTCTACTTGTCCACCTAGGGAAGGGGGGAAATTAACTCATTACTCATTACATTATATATCTCTGATAAAACAGACCTTTTGAGTCAAGAATCCAAGTAGAAAAAACAAAAGGAATTAGTAGGGGAAATCCATTGCTTACCTATGATTTAAATCTCTTTTAAGTTTTGTATGTATCAAGTATGGGGCCAAGCACACAGTAGGGGCTCAATAAATATTTATTGAGGGTTTATTCTATGTAATGTGTCAATAATGATGGGCAGGGGCATGGGGGAAAGAAAGTCTTGGAACATGAAGAATTTTTCCATGGACTCTCAATTTAAAAATAGTACGAAGTGATGCACCAGAGAGCTATTTTCAATATCACACATACCCCCTTAATAGATAACATATGCGTTGAACATATGGCATGTTAATATAAATACTTTACTCTGATAAACTAACTTTTTAATCCTTAGATTCCCCACCATTTTATAAACACCATTAATTATCACAACACTCCCAGGGGATTTTATAACACTTAATTTGTCCTTCACTAGATACATTGCACTATCAATAAATATTAAGAAATGACAGTAGTGAAGGATTTACTAATGTTCTCTACGTGAAAAACTAGAGGGAAAAAGACAAAAAGATAAGGTAACTTCACTACATTTCTAATTAACTCTTTGGCGTTGTTGGGCTTAGATGTTAGCAAATACTCACATCTATGACTAGTCTACTAATCCATATATATTTCCTTCATATATTATTCAAATTTTATTAGGACTTAATATACTAAACATGTCACAATTATACACAAAGGATCTATAACTTTCTCAACTTGGGAACTCAATCTTTGGAAATTTCTTAACTACCAAAAATTGCAAGATCTCTATGACTTGGTTGGTAAATCCTAGTAAGTTGCTTGAGGCACAGGAAAGTTAAATGATTTATTTAGGGTCACAGAGAAAGAAAGTGTCAGAGATAGTATTTGAACTGGGATCTTTCTTCAATCCTTTCATGCCATTCCATAGGATACATTGCCTCTGTTGAAATGATGCCTGGGCAAATTATGGTCAACATATGGTTACTATGATAGTATTAATTGGAATTCCTTTGCTTAAAAAATACAACTTATTATCCAATTAATTGGAGTCCTTGGGTTGAACTTTCTTTTAAAAACTGCATTTTCATAAACTGCCATTGATATTTTTAGATAGATGGTACTAGAGTGCCCACACATTTATTTAAAACAACCATACGCTCTACTTGGTGTAGATGTTAGACCCAGAACTGTCAAGAAAATATCCTTTTTTTTTGCTGAGGATAAAAATATTCTTCATAAATGTAAATATTTTTCTATGTACAAATTTGAGATTTGTTTGTGATATTTATCATCAATTAATATTTGAGTCTTTACATGACCACACTGTAGTATAAACAAATTAAGATAGGCAGAAGGCAAATTAATTTTTTTTTGGAGGAAGATGGAAGGAAAATTACAAAAGTGGAAACTATAGATTATTTTATATTACTTGCCTCTATCATATATTGAATGGAGGATAAAAGTTATGTGTAGTGAAAGAAATAGCCTTTTAAAATAAATAAGGGGAATTATAGCTGAATAGCCTTATTAGTTATCCATAAAAAGACAGAATCATTCTTTGTGATAAGCCTCTATGAATTCTGAGTTTTACTGTGGTCCTATCCTAAAGAAGTCAAAAATTTTATTTTTCCCCTCTCATATATAGAAATGGTTTACCCTAGAATAAATCTGTACATGGAGTTGTAGGAATTCTATTGGAAGTCACCTCTATGTTTCCACATTTTGCTTCAAAACATTTGGTTTTTTTTCAATATTGATCAATATCGACCAAACACAATGAAAATGTTTGTAAATGCTACTTAGTTAAATAGGGAGAAGGAGTAATTCTGACTATGAGCAAAGGCTATTTAAAGGCAATTCAACAAGAATTTTTCAGGTAAACAAATGGCACAATCAAAGTTAAGAGGACATACCAGTGGATAATTTATTTCCTACAATGATTAGGGATAAAAAAAATTTCATTCATTTAGGGATATTCTCTGATTACATTTTTAGAAGACTCTATGTGAGCCCCAAATATAGGACATTACCTAGAATGTTCTGCTATATATTATATAATATAACATAACATATATGCATAAATACATTATATATGATATACACATATATAACAATATGACACCATAAGGGTTCTACTCTCTAGGGGTTTTAAAAAGTGTTGCTTTTTAAGATATCATCTATAGTGTTTCTAAAAGTTGTTCTGAGATTCTTTCTTAAATAGAATTTCATCTATGCAAGTGGCAAATATATATTTTTATTTTCATTGATTAAGGATAACAATGAGGAGCTCTACTCATAGCTTCATATAGCACTTGTCAGCTCCAAACTTATTTTGAATTTTGAATCATGAGTCGCAGATAATGTGCTAGTTATCTCTGATAGGGTGTCACTGATAAATCTGATAACCATAGTATTCAAATGATGAAATGTTGAATAGCATAGGATCAGCATAGGGTAGGAGGGTGGGGAAATGCTAGTTGATGCAGATTGCTGGTAGAGATGGCCCTACTGAGAAGTCAGTGCCCTTTAGATTACCATGCTGAGATACCAAGGAAAGTAATTAAGCGAGGAGTTGTAGACTTTCATCTTTAACATTAGTGCCATGAATGATTGTATTGTGTCTTTGTCCAGCTGTGTTGGGGAGACATAAGGATTATTTGAAGAGTAACTAGCACACTGAAGGACTAAGAAAGTAGTAACCATTTGGTGTTAGTGGAAAGAACATTTACTGGTTGGTTTTATTTTATTTTCCTATAATATTGTCTTATTAAATATTTTTTCTGCTATGAATTCATGTCTCCTATGGCATCAAAGGGTATTGGTTGGGGCTCTAGTTCTGTGCTACAATGCCATATATCTGGCTGTAGCAGAAAAGGGGGCCTCCTCTCTATACTTATAAATGATCCCAGAGTTCAACCACTGACATATAACAATAGCAAAAATGCAAGTAACTAATATTTTAATAGCTCTAGATTTATATAGCACTTTTCTTAATGGATGTTTCAAAAAAGCACTTTCAAGTTCTATGAAAGGGCTTGCTGAGGTTGCATAGATAGTAAATGGCAGAGCCAGAATTGGGATCTTTAGGTCTTCTGACTCCAAACCCATTTACTCTTTCTATAACCATACCCTCTGTCCCCTAAATGGAAGCAGTGTAGCTGGTTTTCAGTAGCATTTGCTGCTTTTACATGGAAATTGTATCAGAAAAAGCTTCAACCTACTTCTCCCTTTATTTCACAGTAAAATAATTTTACTAGTGAAGAAACAGCAGAAATTCAGAGAGGACTATGAGGATTCAGAGTGGAGTTTGACACAGAAGTCTGAATTCATTATAATAAGATTCCATTTCTAAGATTTGCTCTGAGGTACTCTTTTAGATACAATTTCATCCATGCAAGTGGCAAGTCTAATATATTTTTATTTTCATTCATTAAGGATAACAATGAGTAGCTCCACTTGTAGCTTCATTATGGTACCTGTCAGCTCCAAACTTACTTTGAATTTTGAATCATGAATAGCAGATAATGTATCTCTCATGGCTGTGTGTCATTGACAAATTTGATAACCATAGTATCCAAATGATAAAATGTTAAATAGCAGTGGATCGGCATGGATTTCTGGGGCATGCTAAAATGCCAATGAAGGCCTGTTCCTAACATGATATCACACTATTAATGATGATGGGTTTGGCCAATTCATCAGCCAAATCTTCTTAATTGTATTGTTGGCTAGCCAATACATTTCCATCTTTTCCCCAAGTAGAGAAAAAGAAATTTTTGTTAAACTATACCTATAACATTCATCTGATTCTTTCATTTAACAGTCCTGTAAAAAAGGAAACTAGATTAGTTTGGCTTGCCCCATTCTTGGAGAAGCCACGTTGACTTTGTGATTGACATTTCCTAGATGTTCACTACCCATCTCATTAATAATAGGTTCTAGAATTTTTCCAGGAATGAAATTCAGGCTTACTGCCCTGCAGTTTGCAAACTCCATTCTCTTTTCTTTTTTTGAAAACTGGGACATTTGCCCCTCTCCAAGAAGTAGCAGCTATTTCCTTCTCTAAAGTCTTACAAATATAATTTAGAGGGGTTTAGCAATCATATCTGCTAGTTCTTTTTGTAACTTAAGAATGAGTTTATTTAGGTTTGGTGACTTGAAATCATTAAGGGCAGTTGAGTGCCCTCTTACCTAGTATTCACTTTCATTGGGTATCAACTTTCTATTAATCATTTTTGTTTTAATCTTTCCAGAGCAAAGATTATTCTTCTTGCCAGAGAAAAAATAGATAAAGTAAGAGTTGAGTATCTCTGATTTATTTTAGCATCCTTTTCACCTGGAAAGGTAGTATTTATTGTACTTTCTTTCCCCCACTATAACTCAAAACTCCTTTTGCTATTATCCTTAGCTTTTTTCACCCACCTCAGCTCATTCTGGGCTTTGTCTTTTCTGACATTATTCCCACAGGATTGTATTCCACTTTATCCAGACCACAGGACTTGACTATTTCATAGTGAGGGGAGAGCTCTCTGCTAACTAACAATTACACTTATGGATAGAACTGGTATCTAATTCTTCAATGAATCAATCAACAAGCATGCATTATAAGTGCTTTAAGGAATTGGCCCTATCCTAGGAGCTGGGCATAAGAATGCAAAGAATGAATCCCTACCTATTCTTAAAGATCTTATGGATCTTTGGAAGAACCTCTTTTACCAATAGCTACTTTGCCTCTCATCCCTTACAACTAGAGCATCACCTCTATTTGTTGCTCTTCCATTTATTGTGAAAACTAATCTTTGTTGACTTAAAACTTCCACCTTGTTTTCTCAACCCCATCCTCCTCAAAGCTGCTCTTTCCTTGCTACACTCAGCTCTGCTTCTTTCTTCTTCTGCTCTCTGGAATCCTCATTCCAATTTAAAAACTTCCCACAATTTTTGACCTTTTACTTTTGTGCTGTTTCTATTCCTTGGCACTCACAGGTAAGATTTCCGTGAGATAAACACAGAAAATCTGCCTCCATCTCTCATTGTCACTGGTACTGGAGAAGGAATCAGTATAGTTTTTTTGTTCCCCATAATCCCTTATAGATTCTTCTTTTGATGCCATTACTTGACAACCTCTCTTCCCTTGGGGTCCATTCTATTCAAATTCATTGACCATTTAAGAAACTGGCAGATATTATCTACTATCTTCTATAGGTAATTCTCCCTCCTTTCTCAATTCAAAGGCAGACTCAAAATCTTCCTCTCTATTCCAACTTCTGAACTTAGTTCTTTCAAATATCATAACCTCCTAGTTCTTTAATGTTTTCAACTCCCAAGATCTCCACTTAGAAGTATTCTACTTCCATAGTCAAAACTCTAAAGTGCTTTTATTTGATTATAGGTTCTATCTTTAGATAAAACTCTTTCTATGCCTTACTCTCTATTCTTACTCATATTTCTATGCCTTACTCCTCCTAGAGCTGTTCGTCATCTTCATCAAGATTCAGATCTCTATATTCTTTAGAAATTTCTCAGGTTCTTGCCCCATTCTGAATTCATCTCTCTTCCTTCTAAATTTCAAGCCTACAGTTAACCAGCCCAATTATATAATGTCCTCTATTATTAAATCCTTTCTTTTTTACCCTACTACATTCTATTCCTTACGAAATCTATACTGTTCCCATCATCCCACTTTACTGCTGTTCAACACATGGAGAAAGCTCATAAGTGAATGGGCCAAGTCTAAAGTAGTTATTTAATCTCATCTAGGTTCTTACTATGGCAAGGCAATCTTTTTACTCTTCCCTATTGTGTTTATATGCCACTTCCAACAGTAACTATCATTACCTCTTCTCTTTTCACTCTCTAGTCTCTTTTCCAAGAAAACCTCAAATAGAACCACAAAGAGACAGATATGAGTGAAGAACAATAACAAAATGTTAACCATTTGATACTTAGAAGGGAGCTTCTCATTCTTTGCCATTTTTGTGAGAATTATCCCTAGAGAAGTATAATTCTTCCACTGCATCTTGACAACCACTTCCAACTTGTATTCTCTTCTCCTATAACCCTTCTCCCTTGTTTTACCAAACTATTTTACTACCTTTTCCTTTTTTACTTCTCTTCAAATATTTTTGCTTTTCCTTCATGCAAAGTCCTCTTCCTTCTCTGAGCTCCTTAACCTTTTACTTATTTTCACCCTTCCTTTTTTTTTAGGTTCTTCAAACAAGTCCACAAGCATTTATTAAGTGGTCCATATGTGGTAAGTGGTGGGAATATAAAGGAGGGCAAAGATATTTCTTGGTCTCAAGGAATTCACATTCTGATGACAGAAACAAATTGCAAATGCAAGAGATATACATCATAAATTGGAGACAATCTTAGAGGGAGGAGAAGGAGTAGTGAAGGACAATAGGAAAAGGCCTCTTGCAGAAAATTAGATGTGAATTGAATCTTGAAGGAAACCAGAAAGTAGATGCAAGAAGGAAGCTTGAATAATAAGTTGATGATATGGTGTGTGAGAACAACAAGGTCAGTATCTCTGAATCATAGAATACATACAGAAGAATAAGGTGTAAGATAATTAGAGACTTTAAACTTTCTCTTCCTTCTTTTCAAATCTTCCTCTTCAGCTCTATTCTTTTTCCTCTTTTAGTTCTGAAGCTTCTTTTTCAGCTCATGTTCTTGTGTTCTTCTTCTTTCCCTTTTCATTTGTTCTCCCATGTTTTTCTTTCCCCAAGATCAATCTTTTTCCATAGTTAATTCAAAACACTTTAAAAATTCCTTTTCTTTCTTTTCCTTTTTCAGTTCAAGTCCTTATCATATTCCTACTTCTTAATTTCTCCCATGGAAGAAATACTCTGCCAATTAGGCCTTAATGTGAATCAGTTTGAGTTAACATATTACTCCTTTACACATTTTTAACAGGGGAAAGGAAAGACTTTATCCCCTGTCAAAACATTTTCCTATCCAAAGAAGCACATGGGACATATTTTGAAAGATGGAGAGAAACCTTTCTGGGTCCCTGAGATCATACCCAACTTTTCTATTCTATTTATTTATAAGGTTGATCCTTGAAAGTATTGTACTCGAAAGTCAAAGGCTACCCATTTATCAAGTGAAAATGTAGATTATTCTCCAGGGCTTGACTTTGACTCGGTATCTCCAAGTAGACAGGGCCAGAAAAAAGTCTTATACTATCTTTAGGAAAAAATAAAAGCAGCACTTTTATTTATGTACACTTGTCAATGATCTCTGTCATTCTCTTGTTCTGGTCCAGTAGCTATTGGCAGTAGTAGTGTCCTTGAGAGGACAATCACGTCTCTAATCTCCACACTGAAACAATCAGTCAGTTGATTCAAGGACAAAGGGAAAAAAATAGTATATGCCAGCTGATACCATTTAAGACTAGTAAATATAAATGGTTTGAAGCCATATCAAAAGACAAATAGGAACATCTGTTTCTTTCTCTATTGGTGGAAAAGCTGACAGTAGAAAATTAGATACTGCTAGTTATGTTACAATGATATGGACACAAAACAACATATCTCTCACCAGATATAGCATGTTTCTGTGGCCTTTGTTCTGTCTGCCAAATTGATGAGTGATTGGCAGAAATCTGCCCTCTATTTAAATGAACTTTTGGCATGACTATAGAGAAGCTGTAACCATCCTTTTCTGCAAATACATTTATTTTACTATAAAAAAGATCATCTGATGATCAATGATACTGTAGCAAAGAGAAAATCCTAGAAATGACTACACATTCAGAGTGTGAAACAGACTGATGAGTGCGCAATCAGCTCAACCTCTCTCACTTATTTTACATTTAGTATATAAAGTGACCTCTTAGCCACAATAGTGCACCCAAATGAACAGAGACAGTAGGGAGACATAGGCTTAATGGGAGTGGGATGATGAAACACTACCAATAAGAAGGACCGCAAGAGAACAATCTCACAGCAATGGCTTGAGAAAAGTTTTTAGTACTTTCCATCTTCTTGGCAGCTTAGTTTATGAGAATAGATTGCTACACCCTTTCCTATTCTCATTATAAATGGCAGATAATATGGGAATTGGTTCAGCTTGTGAGGGACTGGATAGCTCCTGCTTTTACAGCCCCTAAGAAAATCTGTGGATCACTGAAGTGTCAAAATGGTATTGTTCTCCTGAGACAAAAAAATACTACAAAACTGTGAATGATGTTTTCTTCTTCTAACTGAAAAATAACAGCATTGTGATTATCTGTGAAGGTTAGCAGGCAGTTACAAATGGTGATCAAAAACACATGTCAGGTTAGATTAGAGAGGATTCCAATCACACAAAGATGTCAAAATAAATTCACAAAAATAGATATTCCTCTTGGATCTTCCAAATAAAGGACAAGGAGGTGATTTCCTCTGAAAATGGCTGTTTGCACCCCCAATTAGTCACTCATGTTTAGTAACAATCATTGGTGAGTAAAATAATTACAGGCAGAAACATTCATGCATATTAAAAGGCGAGCTGACCTCTTTAAAAAGGGGCCTATGATATCTAATTAAGTTATGATTTAGGTCAATTTTAATTACAGCTAATATTGAATCTACAAGGTAAACTGTAAGTGGGTTAAACAGACTTAAGCCAGCAATTCTTATAATTGGGAAGAGAGCTGTGTACTTGATTCACTCTTCCTTCCAACAATTTGCCTCATTTCATTGCCCAAGTTCCCCCACTCATAGGGCTTTGCCAGGTCAGTTGACTGCAATGTGGGAATGGCTAGTTACTTTCTCATTTACCTGAGGCACCTTAGTCAGCAGTTGTGGGCTGTTGTGCATGTAAGAACAGCTGCAAGGTTGGGGGCAGTGGAGGGGGGGTGAGAGAAAGACCTGCAGGAAAAAAAAGCAGTTCTCTACAACATTAAATATGATGAACTGCATTTAATTTCTGCTTGCTTCTAGTATGAATTCATTGAACATATATACATATGTATTAGTGACTCATGGGGTACTAATTAATTTATACAAATGTCCTGTTAACAAAAAGATTGTGAATTTCTCCCTTCCCCTTATCTACACTACGAATTCTGATTATAGTCTCTAATGAAAGCATGTTTTCTTCATCCATATAATGGTGAAAATGACTGGTGAAAAGAAACAGCAAAGTTTACAAAAATCAGCACAATAGGGGATTGGATTTCTTTCCTCCTTGAAAATCTGACCATACAAATATCCCAGTAAATGGAAATAAGCAAAATATCTTTCCTTTCTTTCCTACCCCATCCCCCATCCTTCTTCCAATTCAGGGAATGTTCCATGAATATTTGAAACATTTACCAAGCAGGAAGGCAGTGCTACCAGTCAGTACTGCAGTTGGGCTGAACCATGAGGGTGGTTTATTGTTATTCACATAATGGATAGAAATGTGAAATGAATTCTCTGACAGATTAGAACCCTGCAGGTATATAATTCTTCTCTGACAACTCCGCATTAGTCACTCTAGTGACTTAATATTTTGAACCTTATTCTGCTTTGCAGAGGGGAAAAAAGGAAAATCTATTTAAAATATATCTAACCTGACAGCTGGTAGTGCCAATGCTTACCTGAAACCAGGTATTATAGAGCCAATTTTGTGATGGGAGGGGAAAGGCTGTTTTGATTTAGAGCAAATTGATATAAATGCTTGAAAAGTTTTTCAAACACAGGTAGTACATCTCTGCATGATTCTTTAGGATTTTTTTTAAGTCCTGACGTGATTTCATTGGCAGAGAGAATTCTCAATGGAAAAAAATCCTTTTTTTGTCAATGGTTATTGGTCACCATTTTGTAATTTATAGTCTTAGAGAGTCAGGATCACTGAGATAGGAAATGACTTGCCAAGGGGATAACACAGCTAGGATATGTCCAAGGTAGGATTTGAACAGGAGATTTTCCTGATTCTGAAGCAAGCTCTCTATTCACTATATCTTGTTGTCCCTCATCTGGAGAATGACTTTTAAAAAATTACAAGAGTTGGCTTAGCTTGTAAAGCCATGCAGAAGCTCTCACTCTAGAAAATTTCTCTGTTAATTTTTGATTATTCTTACAAAGATAATTCATGTTATAGACTATTCATGTGATTCAAAGATGGTCTTCCTTATTCTAGCTGTATTGTCTATTATGATTCCTAGAATTTCTTCAGTTCCTTTAAATCAATCAATCAATCAGGAAGTATTTATTGAGCATCTTCTAAAGTTCAAACATTCTTCTAGGGGCTGGAGACAAAAGATTAAAAAAAAACAGTCCCTGCCCTTGTGGAGTTTACATTCTATTGTATAAGCAATATATATGTATATAAGTATATGCAAATTATATGCAAAAATGAAGAAATGGTGAATTTTTGGGGGAGAAGGAAATACTAGGAACTGAGAAGTATCATTCATTCCACTCAGAATCAATCATTCAGTCAACAAGCATTTATTAAGAGTTTACTACATTCCAGGTATGTTATTAAATGTTAAAGATAGGAAGAAAGACAAAAGATGATTCTTGTCCTCATGGAGTTTATAGTCTAATGGGGGACACAACAAGTAAAAAAAAACTATGAGTATATAAAATTTAATGTATACACTTATATATACAGTCTAAATAGAAGGTAATTTTGAGAGAAGACAGTTGCATTGGGGTCTTGGGAGTAGAGCAAACTGAGAAGGATCTACAAAAGGTGGAATGTAAAGGAAGAAGCCAAGAGGCAGAAATGAGTGAAAGCTTTCTAGGAAGGGGACTGGAAGCAAAGAAGCACGTAGGTGAGAAATGGATTGGGAAAGGAATAGCAAGAAGCCAGTGTTGTTGGAACTTAAACTTCAGGAAAGTATAAGAAGGCTAGAAAGCTAAAAAGGGGTTGGGTTGTGAAGGACTTGAAAAGCCAAACAGGGGATTTTATGTTTGACTTTCCTGGTAGTAATAGAGAGCCAGTAGATTTTCTTGAATATTGGGGAGACATGTTCAAATCTGAATTTGGGGGAGATGGCTTTGTCATTTGAGTAGAGAATGGACCTGATATAGGGAAAGACTTGAAGGGGACAGTATAACTAAAAGACTACTGGAATAATCCAGGCTTGTGGTGATGAGGGTTTAAACCAGAATGGCAATTATATGTGTAGAGAGAAGAATACAAACAGCAAGATATGTCATGAAGGCAGAAAATGACAGTGGACAATAGTTTAGAAATACAGAGTAAATGCATATAAACTATCAAGAAACCCTTTTTATGAGGTAGGTGACAGTGAAGATAGTAATAGGGAAGTTCAAGAGAGGAAACAGTTTGTTGAGGAAAATGATGGGTTTACTTTTGGACATGTTTATTTTGGATATGTCTAAGAAGTAACTTAAAATTCAGATAGAGATTAAGGCTGGATAAATAGAACCATGGATCTGTTTTTTAGAGATAATAACTGAACCTACTGAAACAGATCACAAAGCAGGTTGGTTTAGATAAGAAAAAAGATGTTCTTAACCTTTTTTGAGTGTCTCTCTCAACCATAGTGCTTCTTCTCCAAAATGTTTACTTTCATCATCATTTACTCTTCCCCAGATTGCCAGGACTTTAAGCCATTTTTCTGGACTTTAAGACTTGACTGGCAATGTTAATGATATTATGTCCTCCCTCTCCATATGCCCAATCAGCTGTCACCCCCATCTTCAAATCAATAGCTTGTGTCAGCATAACACACTGAGGGATCAATTTTAAGGTTCTGAAAAAAAATGAAATATATCTATTTGTCACATAAATATTAGGGATCTTTGATCTTAATAGAACTACTCCATACCTCACATGTTTTGTTTTAGAGAAGAGACTTTTTTGACTTGGACAAGGTAAGTTTTGGAAACAGTTCATTTTGAAGCTGTATTTTAAAAGAAATAAAAAAAAAATTCCTTCTAAAAATAAATCTGTTCATCTATTGTCTTTTTCTTCTTTTCCATGATCCAGATGATACTGATCCAAAAACCATGCTCTTCTTCTTCTAACCTTATTAATGGTGGATAATCAGAAATTTATTATAATAAACACTTGTTCTTAATTAGATGACAGCTGATCTTCAGATATCATATGTGTTATCTGCCTAGACATATGGCAGAGTTCAAATTGTTAATTACATACATTAATAGACCTAGTAACTTGTAACTCATACTCTGCACTGACAAAAAATATGGCAATGCCATGTTCAATGCTTCATTATTCCCTAAGAGCTCCTTCCTTATGATGCTTTATCTTCATTTAAAATGGGCTTTTCATAGAATTTATTTTTACAGAAATTATTTGCAGCCATGGTAATCATTCATTCACTCAACATTTATTGAGCAAATACATACTATGACAGTGGACTTCAAAAAGTTCTGTCCTTATATTTCTTGGGGGTACAAATATGACACAAAATATGTCTTTATAATATATTGTTTTTTATGAGAGATGAGGTTTATATTAGAAACCTATTACTCTAGAGATGAAAAATTGATGAATGTTGAGCAAGAGTTTCCTATCAACCAAAAGTAAAGCGAAGAAAAAAAATACCCTACTTATCTGTTTTCATTTTTTGCTTATTGTTGTTGTTTTTTTTAATTCCTTTCTCCCCTAGACCTTCATTGTTAACTCACAGAGACATATAGTTCTCTATGCGGGAACAAAAATAGTTACAGAAAGAGTGACCATTTTATTAAATGAAGAGATAAATAATAAATATCCAAGATAAATAAGTGCATTTATTAGGGGCCATGATACAATTGGAAAAAATGTTAGATTTGGGTTTAGAAGATCTGGGTTGAAAAATCCCAGGGACCATTTACTATCTGCATGACCTTGACAAGGTGCTTATCTCCTTTGGGCCAACAAAATGAGAGTGCCACCAGATGACTTCAGAGATTCCATTGTAAATTTGTGATTCCATGATACTATTTTGGGAATAAAGATACTGATAATTTATCCTATTTTTCAGAAACTCTCAGAAGCTTGGGGGCATTTTATACTTTGGCTAGAATGGTTTCTTTGAAAATTTGGAACTCTTTATCATGGTCATTAAGAAGGGACATTGAGGAGAATGGAGACTGAGTTGATAAAGGAGGTTATGTGATGGTTGTATAATTTGTTCAGCAGTATATATGTAAGAGTAAAGACCTCCAGTGGTGAGAGTGATCTAAGGCTGAGTCTTGGCTGGGAATAATTGCGATATGATAAAGGTGGTAGGGATTCAAGAGAAGAGGGCAGTGTAGAATTAAATTGTTTCACCAATGGGCGATGGGGGAGAAGAGGAGAGTTTGTTTAATGCAGGAGAGATGTTCTGAGAGAATTAAAGATTCAAGGGATTGGAAAAAGCATAATTTTTTAAAAGAAGGAAGATGATGATGTGAAAAGCCAATAGATTATGCTCAGATAAAGGGATTTCAGAATTCTTGAAAATAGAAGTGGAAAATTTGAAGGTAATGAGAGGTGATGAGATCTTTGTGTGTGGGTGAGGTAGAGTGAAGAAGTAGCTCATGACTGATGCTAAGTCAAATGAGCAGAACCAGGAGATCATTATACATGGCAACAGCATGAATATATGATGATCAATTCTGATGGATATGGCTGTCTTCAACAGTGAGATGATTCAGGCCAGTTCCAATGCGCTTGTGAAAACTGGATGTGAACCACAACATAGTATTTTCACTCTTTTTGTTGTTGTTTGCTGCATTTTGTTTTTTTTTCTCATTTTTTTTCCTTTTTGATCTGATTTTTCTTGTGAAGCATGATATTTTTGGAAATATGTATAGAAGAATCACACATGTTTAGCATATATTGGATCATTTGCTATCCAGAAGAGGGGAGGGGGGGAAAGAGGGAAAAAATCAGAACACAAGGTTTTGAAAGGGTGAATGTTGAAAATTATCCATGTATATATTTTGAAAATAAAAAGCTTTAATTTTAAAAAAAAGAAGTAGCTCATGGAAAGTGAATAGATTGAGGAATTGAAGGATGAGGAAAGTCAATATGAAGGCTGACAGCCCCTAACATGAGGGCAAAAACTGGAGAAGATAGAAAAATTATGTGCCAGGAAAACAATTCTTTGAGGAAGGAAAGACCTGTGGGTCAGTAGAAAATAGCTACTAGGATTTTGTTTGCGTGGTAGACATAAATTCTATGAACCTCAAAGGAAGAGAAATACTGAGTGATGGAGAAAAGGGAAAAATCTGAAAGCTGCGAAGGGCAACAAAGAATATTTCAATTCCCCAACCTCAACCAATGAGCTGAGGAGAATGAGTGAAAGGATAGTCAGGGAGATTGTGTCATCAGGATGAAACCAAATTTCAATAAGAGTTAGTAGTTGGAAGGAGCTGGGGAGGAAAGATTTAAGAAAAAGGGAAGTTTGTTGCCTGTGGAACAAGCATTCTAGAGGGCACAATGGAAGAGCTGGGGAAAATTAGACTGAAACTTTGAACTGGGAGGATTGAGAGTCATAGAAATGAGAGTGAAGTTAGTTATCACACACCATGATATGTTCATCAATGAGTGGAGGGCACCAATCTTCTACCATGAAATGACATGTGCAGCAGGAGATAGCAAGAAGGCCAGAAGTTAAAGGGAGGTTGCTCCCTATCTCAGTTGGGAGACTGAGCTGGTAATAGGACATGGAAGTTGCCTTGAATAGATGGAAATGTTTGCTTTGGTACAGTTGGAATCTGCCTGACTCTGGCCCTTTCAGCCTTCCTTTAGGGACTTGCTACACTCAGAAGAAATGGAAAGTAAAGGAAATGAAATCTTCCTTATATTTAGGGAGGTTCAGAAAAGGGAGCAGTTTGGGATATTTAAAACCTTGATTTCTTATTGGAACAGGATAATAGCTGATATATACATGATCTTCTAATCCAGCTGCTTAATTCCACAAATAACCAGTCTCAGTAAAATGAAATGATTCTCCTCAGACCACAAAGGCAGTAAGTGGCAGAGCTAAGATTCAAACTCAGGTCTTCCCACTCTGGCAAACTAAGCTAAAGGCCATATGGAAATGTTAGTTCAATTCTCTGGCTCAATGAAAAATTTTCAAAATTTGTCTGGGCTCTGCACCTACTACTTAATATTGATTATACCTTGCTCATTGTTTGAATCTTTTCAACTGCCAAACAAATATTCTAATTGAATAAGAAAACCTTTCTTGAGGCATTTATAGTTAGTTTAGACATGTTATTTTCAACTGTATATTTTGTTCAGGTAATAGTATTTGTGGTCAACAGTGCAAGACTGGTGAAAAGGCTATATGATAAATTGAAGAAATAATAAATACCATACAATTTAAGAGTATAAGCCAAAATTCATGGATGGCTATAGAAAATAAAATCCTCAAGTTTCAGCATGGTATTAGCCAAGAATGAATTTTATATCGGGTCACCAAGGCTATGAAATGAATCCTTATTCACGAAAGAACAAGCTTTCAGAAATGCACATGAGGGAGATCTTAATAATCAAGGGAAGTCATGTTAAAAATGGCATAGATAAATAAGGAGCTGAAGGAGTGATTAAAAGACAAAACAAAAGTTTAGATTTCTTATACAATCACTTAAGAGGTGATAGACAAGGAAATATGACAGTAGTTAAGCCCAGAGAGAAAATCATTTTCTATGACTGCTGTTACATAAATATCAAGCTTCTAGAGACCCACTTACCACAGTCCTAAAAACTATGTGTGTAAACAGAAAAAATGGAAACCTCATATTTGCCTGAGGGTAGAACTTAAAATAAAGCTGGACATAAACAATTTGGGGGCAATCCTTTTGGCCTGCTGTCAGACAAATTGGAAATGTAGTATTGAATAACAACAAGAACAATTTTTTTTAAAAAAAATTAACACCAATCTTCTTAAAAGTGCAAACCTACTATTTATCTTCACTACTCCATGTATTTCTCTGTTTCAGACTATCAATACAATTTACTTTCAGCAAATGTTGTTTCCATGTTCCTCCATTATTTAGATAATGACAGCCACCAAATCCCCATTGAAATCAGCATGTCTACTAACACAATTTCATTTCACAGCCACAATGGACAGGCACCATAAATCTCTTTCTCTTATTTTTGTCCTTGCTTTTCCTTCAGTGTTATTCTATTCCCCCCCATTCTCTTCTACTCTTCTTCAGAGTTTATAATTAATTTTTTTGGCTTTCAATTTTCCAGTACTTTTCAATTATTTTCTTTCTCTTTGCAGGATCATAGAAACAGAATTCTAGAATCTTATTGGGACCTTAAAGATCATCTAGTCAGCTTCATGCTTGGTTTTACAATATTCATGCAGATTTTCTTCATGAATACCTCAAATTATGGGAAGTTCACTATCTCACAATCAATTCCCTTTTCAGACACCTTAATTGCTGGAATTGGGGCAGCTAGGTGGCTTAGTAGATAGAATGGCCGTCCTGGAATCAAGAAAGTCTCATCTTCCTGAGATCAAATTTGGTCTCAGATACTTATTAGTCATATGACCCTGGGCAAGTCACCTAATTCTGCCCCAATTTTCTTATCTGTAAAATGAACTGGAGAAGGAAATGGCAGGCCACTTTAGTACTTTTGCCCAGAAATCACCAAATGGGGTTGTAAAGAGTTGGGCACAATTGAAAAGACTGAATAACAACAGTAACAATTAGTAGAATCATAGATTTAGAGTGGAAGACCAGTCAGTTCTATCCCTTCTTTTTTTTAGATGAGAAAATTATGACTCAGAGTTAGGAGTAATAGGTTGTACATGTCAGAATTGGAAATCCAAAATAAGACTAAATGGTTTACTCTTTCCATGGAAACACACTGTAAATGATAGGTAAACTCATTCACTAGTTCAGACTTCTGGAACTAAGTAAAACAAGATTCACACTCTTATGCTAATCCTTCGAATATTATTACGTTCTTGGGTCCTCTATTTTCCAGGCTTAATTCCCTAAGTTTCTTAAAGTAATCTTCTGCATAGATTCATAGAATTTGAGGATTGCATGATGATGTAGGAGATATTAGCAAAGGACCACCCAGCATGACATGCCTTTATCAGAGAAAATGCTGTGCTCTGCGAACAAAGAATTGAACATCTCAAAAGAAATGTAAGATGCGCAAAATTAGAGAATCCACCTCAAATATTCACATAAATCATTTGCTGCCCAATTTATGGTGGCTCATTCTGAGCTTATATTAGTCCAATCAGCCACAGACACATTGTAATTTGACCCTAACATAAAGATGTCATTTTGGTCCTCCTTGAGAATAGACAACAACTGACCATTTTGTGAAAATCCCTCCTAATGCACTGAAAATGATCCTCCATACATGGTATAATTAGGAAAGATTGCAAAGGGACTTGCATCCCCCTCCTATTGGATGCTGCCCACTTTGGGAATAATCAGCCTTGCCTATTTCTAATTTCTTTTGGAAATCTTTCAAAAAAGACCTAGGGTGATTTTAATAACCTCATTCAATACCCCTTGAGGAAGACAGGAGGAAAGAAAAGCAAAAAAGGAAAAAGGATACCCTCTGAATCCTAAGACACAATGAGAAATGCTGAAGCAAGTGACATATATCTTGTTGGTACTGGGTAAGAGAGGAGACAAATGAAATGGATTTTACCATAAGCCTGCATAGGATTAAGAAAAAAGATATTTGAGTGTAGGGAAAACGGAATATTCTACAGAGGCAGATAAGCAGAATAATGGTTAGAATATGGGCCTGGAACCAGAAAGAATTGAATTAATATCCAACCCCAGATACTTAATAGTTGTATAATTGTAGTCAAGTTAATTAACTTCTATATATCCCAGTTTCCTCAACTGTAAAATGGTAATGATAACAGTACCTACCTTCCAGGGTTGTGAGGATAAAATTAGAAAATATTTGTAAAACATTTATCGTGGTGATTTAATTAGTACTTAATTCCTTCTAATTCTTATAGCTTTGGAGAGATCTTTTGTGTCTGTCAAAAACAGAATCCTGGGTCAGCTTTCCAAGGGGAGATTTCAAAAGAATAAAGATGAAGATATACTTTGGGTTGTGAACTTAGGCAAAGTATGCTTTTTTCCCTAAAAAATCAGCTGTGAAAGAATAGGTCCCTTCAGGAAGACAATGGTCTCCATCTTCCAGACTCTGGAAGAGCTTGTGAAAGCCAGCAAAAGAGGTACACTGTAAGGAAGCAGATTCATGAATGATGGTGCTTTTGGGAGCATCTATGGAGGAAGAATTTCCCTATTACTAGGAACTGAACTATAGGAACGTGGATTATGGTAAGGCTGAAGGCTCAGTTACAACAGCTGCGGAGCAGAGAGTGACCAGAAGCAGTGATCAGAGACACCTGGAGAGAATGACCTGGGAAAATATTGGTAGTCCTGGAGCAGGATTAGAGGGCTGTCTCATTCCATTCCAAGAGCTAGGGCAACAATACACAGGGAATAAACATTAAACTGTGTAGTTAAATGAAAGAGTAGAGAAGGGAGAGATGGCATGAATTTCAAAAGCTCTGAAGGATTTCACTGAGTGACTGTGATTTCAAACAAAAGAATCATCAGCAAAAGAATCACTTATTTGAAAAACAATGAAATCTGCCTGAATGGAGTAGGAAGACCAATGAGAAACAGGAAAGAAATGGGTCATGAACATGCATTTTAAAGACTTGGTCAGCTTATGGAAGGCCTCCAGTGATAGACAGTAGACTTTGGACTCAATGTTATTTATCTCTATTCCACAAGCATTTATTGAGAGCTTATAGTGTGCAGGGCATGATATAGTAGAGGGGGTAGAGTAAATAGAATGAGCAGGGACCTAGGAGTCATTATGGTCCAGGTCTAATTCTGACTCTGGTACTACATGACCTTAGATAAATCACTTTCTCCCCCTCTCAACCTCAGTTTCCTTATCTGAAAAAGAACAAAGTTGGACTAGATGATCTGGAAAATCTACTGTCAAAAGGTAATCATTTGTATAATTCTAATTAAGTTACATACTTCATACTTAATTAAGTCACAGACATGCACTTTCTTTTACATTCAGATAAAAGTAGAGACTTAAGAGACGTGATCACAGACACTAAGACTTCCAGCAGAATGGCTTCAACTCTTACTACTGTGTACTGGCAGAACATATGCAGGAGCTCAAGCAATGGGGATTTCTTAGGGATTGACTAAATTGAAGAGATTTTAGGATCACAGAACAGCAAAGCTATTTATGCTTCACCAGTATTTCAAGAAACATGTACTGTGTGACCGAATTTCATCAAATTTACCAGGCCAGGACAATGCTGCATCTTTCGGCAATGGAGATCACCAGTCAGTCAGGAAGCAAACTGGTTATGAAGTGCCTACTAATTGCCAGGGCTAAGCTTTAGGGAGACAAAGAAAGCTAACAGCTGCTCTCCAGGGAGGAGACCACAACTATGTACAAACAAGATAGAGGCAGGATGAATTAGAAAGGACCAGCAGAGGGAAGGTCCTGGAATTAAGGAGGATTGGGAAAGGCTCCCTGACCAAGGTGGGATTTTATCCGAGGTATAACCAAGCTGGGGAGATTAGGAGGCAGAGAGGAAGAGAGATGAATTACGAAAATGCCTGCAGTTGGGAGATGGAGTGTCTGGTTGGATGAACATTTAGCAAGCCAGGAGAATAATGTATACGAAGCATGGAAAGATGGGCAGGGGGGTATCACCAGGTGATAAAGGGTCTTAGATGCCAGACAGAAGCAGGTTGCAGAGTTAATTGTGTGTGTGTTCAGGAGTGGGGAAACAGGGTGACAGGGTCAGGAAAGTTTGGGAAGGTCACTTTGATCGCTGAGTGGAGAATGGTTTGGAGTGGGAAGACCAACCTACAAGCTGTTGCAGTGCTCCAGGTGTAAAGTGCTAATGACCTGCATCATGGCAGTAGAAAGGTGAGAGAGAAAATGAGGAAGTTTTACAGGAGGAAGAGTTTGACCAGAAATATAATAAATTCAGTTTGGGAATGTTGAGTTTAAAGGCATCCAGTAATTAGAAGAAGCAAGAGACTGATACTTCATATCTTATTCTGAATAGCTTCCAAAAATCTGATTTATCCCCACTGGAATATCATTCCAGCCTGAATGATGCAGGTCTATGTTAATTTACATGATTAATCAAATAATCATTAATGCTTTTCTGTCAATCAGCACATAGCTAGAAGTTAAAGTTTCTGTCTCTCCTTATGACCACTGATGATTACTGTCAACTATTCTCTGAGGAAGAAATATTCAATCAAACTGCTTGTTTTACAGAATTGACAAATGATTTTAAGATTGAACAGACCATCACAAATTTCCATCTGGCCATGATTAAGGACATGCAGCAAAGGAATTATAGTAAGTTTTATTTTTTTTTCCTGATTTTTCTCAGCTCTTCCTCCCCTGCCTCCTTTCTTCTTGGCATTGCAATACAAGCCTTTAGAATACATATTGTTGTTCCTTTCTCCTTTATTCCTTTTTTCCCATAGTTCTTTTGTATGACCTCATTTCTAGGTCTGCATGGGAAATGGTGTTTGTGCCTGAAGTCTTAGCTACTTGAAGTCTCTCTGTGTCTGAATTTACAAAGTACCTAAAACACATGAATTCACAGAGAGCTGGCAGGGTCCTCGATATTGTTCCTACTCATGGAGAAAATGGAATGCTAATGAAACACCTGTGTTTTCTTCTCTTAGCGATATGATTTAGAGACTTCTACTACATAATAATGGTTGTGGGAAGGAAAGAAGGAAGAGGAAAATGGAAGAGATGAAAAATATGGGTGAAACTAATAAAAATCTGAAGCAGTGAGAGTGACCCAGTTTGGTATAATAGAGATCTAATTTCTGGGAATAACTTACTCTGAAACTGTAGGGAAGTCATTTGACCTCTCAAGGCCTAATCTTCCTCATTCCTAATACAAGGAGACTATATTAGGTTATTCAAATAAGTTTCATAAACATTTATTAGTCATTCAATTCCTCAACCTCTTTGACTCCAATTATCTCCTTCACTACCCAATTTCTTTTTTTTTGGCAGTCTTTTAACATTTTAAATTTATACAAAATAAGAAAAAGGGGGAAAAATTGCCATGTGCACAGGAGAATGTGAGGGGCTTCAAATTATAAAGCAATAAATTTCCATTATAAAAAGCATGCAAAAAATACATTTTGTGTTCAGAGCTGTTCATCTTTGCTTCTTTGTAGGTTTTCTTTTGTTCTCTGCTGTATACTTTTTACTTTACCTGACCCCCCC